>JABUQX010080972.1:42500-45000 GCA_015478945.1 Trachelipus rathkii
ATATATATATATATATATATATATATATATATATATATATATATATATATCGGAGTTTAAGAGATTTTTAAACGATTGATCATTTGACAATAAAAAGAAAGTGATGCTGTGTAAAATTTTTTTATACTCTTTACTGAATAAAAAGCAAAATGGAGTACTAAGCTTCTTCTGTAGGGTGAATTGGTACTCAAAATTAAGTGTCATTTTTTTAGCACTTATAAATAAAGCACGAGTGAAAAGTTGGAAAGTCTGGCTTCTATGAATTTGAAAAGAGTTTAACTGGCAAGGCCACTGGCACATAATTCTACCCAAAATCTGTCCTCTCTCTCTCCTCTCTCTGTAGTTTTCATTGCTCTTTTATTGCAATTTCAGTCAATTGCTTCGGCAGTGACAATTGACGGCTTTGTTTTTTTTAAGTTGACAAAAATTTTGTTCCTGGATCGCTAAAAAGTTATTTTTAAATAGTTTATATAATTTAATATTATTTATGGGTATGGAAGACACTATTAGGTAATCCAAATAATTTTACAGCCCGGGAGTTTGCTTTAATGCGACTGTACATATTCGTTATTCGCGCAACGTGTAATCTTCGGTTTTGCATTTGTATTTTCCTAGCACGAGGGAAATTTGACGAAACTTGGAAAATATAAATATTCGTTCAAACATTGACGGAACTAGCCTAGAAATGGCGGAAACACCTTCCATTTTATTAATATATATATATATATATATACCAGTATATATATATATATATATATATATATATATATATATATATATATATATATATATATATTTATATATATATATATAGAGAGTATATATATATATATATATATATATATATATATATATATATATATATATATATATATATATATATATATATATATATATATATATATATATTTATCCTTCTATCCCCAGATTGGAAGTGAGGTGCGTAGCATACACCAGAAGAGAAAAGTAATAGAAGAAAATGACCCAAGTCGAAAAGAAACCCCCCCTTTAGTGTCCCTTACTAACTCTTAAAGTGAGAACTGTCGCAGCGTCAGAAAAATCCACACTCAGAGGTTTTGCTGAGACTGATGTGATGGACACCTCTACTATGGTATCTCTCATCAATGTGTGAGCTTCTCCCTGGGCATAGCCCACGACCATTCCGTTCCCAAACCTGCAATTCACCCAGTTGGCGCAACCTTCTTCGCCTGACAACTTCTACATTCCTCTCCTGTAAGTATCTCTTTACTGACCCAATCCACTTTTTTTTCGGTCTTGAAGCCGCCTGATTCCCCATCCCAACACACTCACCACTATTCATCCGCTTAACCAACCGCGACTATCATCCATCCTTTTCCACATGACACCAAATCATCTCAATGTACTTTCATTTATTCTCTCATTTACGCTTTATTCACACTGACACAATTCCCTAATGTCTTCATTCCCCTCACGTCCTTAAATTTTGTACATCTTGAACACTCCTTTGTAACCCTTAGACATTACACTTTTGATTCCAGACCATAATTTTTGCTTACTATGCATTAATATTATAGCAAGATAATTCCTCATGCAAAAAGCCTATCGCACTCAAGACTTTGTTCCTTTACATCCACGAAGGATTAATTCTGCACCAGCCACCTTCCCAAATTATCTCACACAATAATGTTCCTACTTATTCTTCATCACCGTTCCCTTTTTATCCAACATATATCCTTAAATATTTAAATCTGGGATACTTGTTCCGTTGTTTACCTTCTAACATGACTTCACAATCTGCGGGACCCCTCCCCACCACAACCATAATCTTACTTTATCTACGTTACTCTGAAAACTCCTACCTTTTACACTGACCCCTGGCCAAATCCCTCTATCAATCTTCTCAAATCTTCAGATTCGCCACACAAAAACCACAAATGATCCGCATAATGGTAGGGGCAACCCTTCTCACTCTTCATTCTTCATCGTTCCAACACCATCCCCTACCCCCTAATTCTACTCCTTTTCATAACCCCATCATCCATATACAAATTGAATAACCAAAGAGATATAGCACATCCCTGCCTCACTCCGATATTAATATTAAACCAATCACTTTCAACTCCATTTATTCTTACACACGCTTCACTATTGTCATACATACTTTTGATTCCATTCAGAAGCCTACCACCAACACCGTATATCACTAACACCTGCCATAGAGCTTCCCTGTTAATCCTGTCATACGCCTGTTGCAAATCCATAAAACCTAAATACAATTTATTCTTCTTCTCTCTCATTTTTTCAATCATTTGTTTCAATGTAAAAATTTGATCCACACATCCTCTACCACTTCTTAATGCACCTTGTTCTTCACCAATCAGTCCTTCAGTCACTCGACGTAATCTTTCAACCAAAATACCAACCTATATCTTCCCTACTATACTCAATAAACTAATTCCCCAATAGTTTCTACAATTCCTGTTATCCTCCTTTACATATATAAGGGTGTACTATTACT
>JABUQX010080972.1:47500-50000 GCA_015478945.1 Trachelipus rathkii
TATAATTTTTTTGAGTGCGCCTGCGCCTATGCGCCTATGCCGCCGGACCTAGTGCGCTTAGCGCCTATGCGCCTATATTTTTGGTCACATCAATGCGCCTAGCGCCTATGCGCCTTTGCGCCTACGACTTTTCGCCGGCTGGTGGATGTTCGCTAAATTTATTTGCAAAGTAAACTTTAGTGCGATAATAAAAGCATGCTTTTATAAGGAAGAAAAACACATTTATTAATATTTGTAATTAAAACACCGTAAACTAATATCTACACGTCCTCTTCCACCTCCATGTCTTTGTGGTCCATGTTTTCCCCCAGGAGGTTCAGCACGAGCGCTGAAGAAGTTGAAAATTTTCAGAGCCATATTTGCCAATTTATTTGTAGTTAAGAACTACCGAACTGAAGCTTTTGAGTATATACAAAGAATATATATACATATATATATATATATATATATACATATATATATACATATATATATAGTAGGTAAGTATATATAAGTTAATATATAAATTTTAGTTATATATATAAATATATACATATATATATATATATATATATATATATATATATATATATATATATATATATATATATATATTACATATATTATTATTATATATATATATTATTATTACATATAGATGTGTAAATAAATTATATATATAATTATGAAAAATATATATATATATATATATAAATATATATATATATATTTATATATATATATATATATATATCTCTCACCTGTCGGAGTTGGGGCTGGGTTGGTGCGGTGATACGCTGGGCTGAGAGGGGCAGGGCTAACGCTAACGAAGAATAATAAAAATAAAGAAATAAACATAAAATGAAAATAAATAATAATAATAATAATAATAATAATAATAATAATAATAATAATAATAATAATAATAATAATAATAATAATAATAACAGCATTAGTCAGTTCGGTCAATCGAACACCTGTTCGATTGGCCCAATCTCGCGTTAGGCCTAATCTTCGCTCGGAATTGGAAGCCGCAAAAACGGCGTAACCCGCTTATTTCACCCTTGCTCTCGGGGGGAGATACCCCCTAGAATCAACCTAGCGACTTGAAAACTCACCGGTAATCAGTTTAACATACCAATAGAACATATACAAAGTTTCATTACGATATCTCAAACCGTCTTCGAGAAATCGGCAGGCGACGCCTATATATATTTTTCTATATATATATATATATATATATATATATATTATATATACATACATATACATATATATATATTATATATATATGTATATATATACATATATATATATATATATATACATACATATATATATATAAGTATATATATATATATAATATATATATATATATATATTATATATATATATATATATATATATATATATATATATATATATTATATATATATATATATATATATATATATATTATATATATATATATATATATTATATATATATATTTATATATATAATATATATATTATTATGATATATATATATATATATATATATATATATATATATATATATACATACATATATTATATAGCAGTATATATATATATATATATATATATATATAAATATATATATATATATATACATATATATATATATATATATATATATATATATATATATATATATATATATATATATATATATATATATATATATATATATATATATATAAGGGAAAGTTGCACACAGTGATTTTTCAAATGTTACAAGTATGCCAAGCTTCTAAGTTCTAACTTTTAAGGGTAAAAAAAAATGCTTTGTTCCTGTTCATAGGCGCGGCTATAGGCGCAAAGAATTGGCTGTGCGCCTTTGCTTAGTCCGCCTTTTTAAAAATTGTTGCGCCTATGCGCCTTTGCGCCTACGAATTGATAGTGCGCCATAGGCGCATAGGCGCATAGGCGCAGCTTCCGATATATATACATTATTACAGAGATATATATTTATATATATATATATATATATATATATATATATATATATATATATACATACATATATATATATATATATATATATATATATATAATGACAAATGAAGAACTATTGTATGGATGGAAGCATTATTCATTTAATCCGAACATTTGTGTCCTTTGATGTGTAATAATTTACGATAAACGATGGAAAAGATTCGTGCATATATGGCAAACCAAGCCGAATAACAAACACTCCAAAAATGAAACTTCCAAACAGGCGATTTTCGGCGAATTTTTCGACGAATGTAGCAAGCTTAAGTTAAGTTGCCATTACCTAAATTTCGTTAAAATATTTAGTCTTGCATATACATTTTTGAAAATGCCGTGAGGTGCACAATTTTAGAGTTCTGATACGGTGCGTTTATAAAAGCATTAAATGTGCGGTGCGGTGTGGTGCTTTTTTTTGCTATTAGCAATGTACGGTACGAAAAGATGACGGTTGGTGTAGTCCGATGCTTTGCATAATCTCCAAGTACTATACAGTGGGATATTGTGCG
>JABUQX010080972.1:57500-62500 GCA_015478945.1 Trachelipus rathkii
ATATATATATATATATATATATATATATATATATATATATATATATATATATATATATATATATATGTATATATATATATATATATATATATATATATATATATATATATATATATATATATATATATATATATATATATATATATATATGACCTTGTCGGTTATGGGTTAACATTTTTTTCCTATTAAATAAAGATAATTCATTAACCACTTTCCATTAAAAAACTTCTCTTTGTGTTCAGCCGAGGAGAAACTGGAAATAAAAAAATTAAGCTGTTCTACTCTAGCCTTAAACATAGAGCAAATTGTTAAAAGTAAGAACAGACAATTCAAACGTATTTTCAATTTATCCATTTAGGATAAACATAAACAAATTTGTGGTTGTGAGGAAATAATTTCTTTGCATTGTTTCCATTTTTAGTTTTCGGTGGAGAAGATACATGGGCCAAAACTGGTGTAAGAGAAATAAATCATCTGGAATCTAAGGCAAAACATCATGATAATCCGAAGGTACACATGAAAAATGTTTGAAGCTTTTCATTGTTTGGAATATTAAACTTTGCCATAAAGACAGACAGCAAGTATTGAAAATCAATACATTGGCATAATGAGAATGTTTAGAACAATAGGTATATCTTGAATATTATCGTAAAATGCATAAAACTTTGTGAAGCATTTCAGTTGGCACTGAGAGGGTATAACTAAACTGAATCCTCAACTACTTCAGATGTTTTCAGAGGGCTAGTGAACTTCAGTCCAGAACTAGATTATTAATTAAGGTTCTATCTATCTAGAGAAGACCCCTGTTTTCATGGGAACTTCGAAAACAATACAGAAAGAACCTATAAATTTTGCTTGAAATATGTCACGAGGAGATAGTGAGAGAAATTCATAAAGCTGATTTTCTATCTGTCATTGCAGGTGAAGCAAGTGATGTTTCCAAAATATACCAAATGGTTGTCATCTTTAGAATTGCTAAAGGAAAACCAACATAAATATTTTGGAGCTCCATTGCACCAGAAAAGTATGACGCTGAAACAATTGTTATTTGCAATTTAAAAGAAATCGAAAGGTTTGATATAAATGACCACAAGGATAAATTAACATCACAAACTTATGATGGTGCTAACGTTATGAGAGGTTCGTCTGGTGGGGTTCAGGCTAAGTTGAGAGAAATATATCCAAAAGCTGAATATATACATTGTCGTGCTCATCAGCTTAATTTAATGATGCTAAATGCTGCATCAGTTAACAGAAATGTCCGCATCTTTTTTGCTAATCTTCAAGCCATATGTGCATTTTTTTCCACTAGCCCAAAGAGAACAGCAGTGTTGGATCAAGTAGTGAAAAGACGATTACCTCGGTCAATTCCCACCAGATGGAACTTTCATTCAAGATCAGTAAATACAGTTTTTGAAAATAAAAAAGAAATAATAGAATGCTTAAAGGTTATTTTAAATGGGGACGAATTTCAAGATGTAAATACAATTTCCCTTGCATCTGGACATGTCAAGGTTCTCGAGAGTAATAATTTTAATTTTTGGATTTCTTTTTTTCAAGAAATCATGCCTAGCGTAGACTTTCTTTATGGTCAACTTCAAAAGAGGAACATTGACCCCAGCAGAATTAAGATCTGCATTGATACTTTTGAGAGGAAAGTTCTCTCCATAAGAGAAAATTTTAATTTTCAAGAGAGCGCTCGCAATGTAGCATATCGGAGAGAAGCAGAAACAGGTATTTCCAATTTAGGTAGAGAGGAAAAAGAAATATGTGACACAATTATTTGTCAGATGAAAGACAGATTTAAATTTACAGGTCATCTAATTGCTTCTACATTATTTCTGCCTGAAATGTTTGCCCATTATAATTCCAACTTTCCTGCCCAAAACTTAAAAGAAACTTGTAAATTGTACCCCCTCCTTCACATAAAAAAACTACAAACGGAACTTTCATTAATTTACAGCACTGAAGAATTTCGTTCAATGTCCGGAGCTGTAGCTTTCCTTGATTTCATAAGTGAAAATAAATTAGAAGACACATTCAGTGAATGTGTAAAAATATTAAAAGTCCTTATAACCATCCCGATGACCACATCGGAAGCTGAGCGGTGTTTCTCTACATTAAAAAGGATTAAGACTTTTGTGAGAAATACGATGGGGCAGAACAGGCTTTCGGCATTAGCAATGCTCTCAGTAGAAAAGGATTTTATCGTTAATATTTGTGATTTTAATCGCAAAGTTATTGAAAAATTTGCTCATTCTAAAGAACGGCGAGCCGATTTTCTTTTTAAATAAAAGAAATTGATGTTAACAGCCATTTTTTTTTTTTTTTTTGAGTTGTCACCGCCACTCAAAAATTCTTTTAGATGAATGTTTTGTATATATTTTTATATATACATATATATATATATATATATATATATATATATATATATATATATATATATATATATATATATATATATATATATATATATATATATATGTGTGTGTGTGTGTGTGTAAAGAAATATTGGAACACTGAAATTTCATGGATATACTCTAAAATCTAAAATGCCTAATGGAAGGTACTCCCATCGTTTCGAGTGCGCTACTATATATTATTACTATATATATATATATATATATATATATATATATATATATATATATATATATATATATATATATATATATATATATATATATATATATAAATATATATATATATATATATATATAGCTCGCGTGCCACAAATTAGGCAAATAAAAATATTATTTAAAGGTTGATTGAAAGTAAACAAAATGAGAATCAGACTCCTTGTTTATTTGAACTATTTTTGTTTACACTTTCTGAATTACAAATTGAAAGAATTGTTTTAACTCAAAATTAGTTTAATATTAAGTTAAACCAAGTTTATAGTTTGTATGCAAAAGTTAAACCAAGTTTTCCGTTTATACGTAAAGTTAAACCAAGTTTTTTGTTTATTCTTGTTAAAACAAGTTTTTCATTTTTATGCAAAAGTTAAATCAAGTTTTTGATTACACGTAAAGTTAAACGAAGTTTTTTGTTTATACGTAAAATTAGGCCAATTTTTTTTTCGTACCTAAAGTTAAACCAAGTGTTTCATTTGTTTGCAAAAGTTAAACCGAGTTTTTCTTTTATACGTAAAGATAAAGAAAAATTTTTTTTATACGTAAAGTTAAACCAAATTTTTTGTTTGTATGCAAAATTTAAACAAGGATTTTCTTTTATAAGTAAATTTAAACTAAGTTCTTGTTAATACGTAAAGTTAAACCAAGTTTTTTGTTTATATGTAAAGTTAAACAAAGTTTTTCGTTTGTATGCAAAGGTAAACGCAAGTTTTCTTTTATACATAAAGATAAACCAAGTTTTTTGGTTCATACGTAAAGTTAAACCAACTTTTTCGTTTGTATGAAAAAGTTAGACCAGGATTTTCTTTTATACTTGAAGTTATGACAAAGGTTTTGTTGATACGTAAAGTTAAACAAACGTTTTCGTTTGTATGCAACAGTTAAGCCAGAATTTTTTTTTATACGTAAAGTTAAACCAAGTTTTTTGTTTATCCGTAAAGGTAAACCAAGTTTTATGTTTGTATGCAAAAGTTAAACCAAGTGTTTCGTTTGTATTCAAAATTAAACCAAGTTTTTTCTTTTATACGTAAAGTTAAAACACTGGAACAGAAGTTAAATTCGAGTCTAAAATCCTCACAAAATATTTTTATATTATGGAACACTCGAGTTGAAAAAGGCTAAGCCAAACAATAATAATAATAATAAATAATAATAATAATAATAATAATAATAATAATAATAATAATAATAAAAATAAATAAAAAAAATAATAATAATAATAATAATAATAATAATAATAATAATAATATTGTCATTATTAATAAAATTAATAAAACAAAGAGTAATAATAATAATAATAATAATAATAATAATAATAATAATAATAATAATAATAATAATAATAATAATAATAATAATAATAATAATAATAATAATAATAATATTAATAATATATTAATAATAATAATATTATTAATATTATTATTATTAATATTATTATTATTAATAATAATAATATTAATATTAATAATAATAATAATATTATTAATAATATTAAAATTTTATAATTAATAATTCAATAATAATAATAATAATAATGTCATTATTAATAACGGTTTTCATTATTATTATTATTGTTCTTAATATTATTATTTTTATATTAATATTATTAATAACATTAATATTTAGAAGCAAATAATATTAGTTGTTCTTAAAATTCTTACATAAATTTCAGTATTAAAAATAATAATATGGTATTATTGGAAATATTTTATATTAACGCATTAATTTTATTATTAATAATAATAATACATTAATACACACACAATAATGATAATATTGTATTAATAATAATAATAATAATAATAATAATAATACACATTAATAATAATAATGATAATGTATTACACACACACACACACACACACACACACACAATAATAATAATAATAATAATAATAACAATAACTAATAATAATAATAATAATAATAATAATAATAATAATAATAATAATAATAATAAAAAAAATAATAATAATAATAATAATAATTAATGACAATAGTACACACACACACAATAAATTATAATACACACACAATAATACACACACATTGAAGACATTATTATATTAGATATTACTAATATTATATTTGATACATTAATAATAACAAACTTAGAGACATTAATAATATTATTATTATTATTATTATATTATATTATTATTAATATTAATATTAAATTATTATTAATAATAATAATAATAATAATAATAATAATAATAATAATAATAATAATAATAATAATAATAATAATAATAATAATAATAATAATAATAATAATAACAATGATAATAAAACTGCTTACATCAAAGAATAGATAAATTTGCTGAGCTGTGATAATTAATGCATTTAATGTTATGATGAAAA
>JABUQX010080972.1:67500-70000 GCA_015478945.1 Trachelipus rathkii
GGTCAAGTAACTTGAAAGTACAGGACAGTTTACCTTTTTGCCTTTGACTCGACCCTATCCAAAAGCCGGGGAAACCAGAGCCCCCAAGATATGAGAGCAGTACTCCATACACGGGCGGAGATTATCCTTGTATAGCCGAGCAACTGAGAAGAGGAAAAAAGTTTCGCAGTCTAAACAGAACTCCCAGTTTCTTTGAGGCCTCCCTAGCAACCGTTGTGATGTGAGGTTTCCAAGACATTTTTTTTTGTTTATGTTAAGGCCAAGAATGTTTATATTGTCAACAAGAGAGACGAGAGAACCATCGAAAGAGATAGAAAAGTTAGAAGGTGTCTTAGAGAGGGTGATTTGTAGGAAGCTGGGTTATTTAAAGAATTGAATTTACAAGGTTGAGACGACCCCAACCGAAATTTGGTCCAGATCAAATAGAGAATATCAGAATCGAAAGATTAAGACGGAAAGGCAATTCTAGAAGTAAAATAGGGAGCAGTGAGTGGATATGAGATATGAGTGGATAGAGTTAGATGTGCAGGTGAGAAGATCATTAATGAAAAGCAGGAATAAAGTAGGGAGACAAGACAGAACCCTGTGGAACACAGAAAAGAAAGAAGAAGTCGCCCCATCAACAACAGCCGATATTGAGCGATTTGAAAGAAAGCTAGACATAAGTAAGAAAAGAGAAGGAGGAAACCCAAAGGAGAGGAGTTTGAGGCAGTGACGCGCCATACCTGGTCAAATGTTGTATATGCTCAAGCGCCACCACGCAGTCTCCCTGTAATTCCTATGTGGAAAACCATAAATCTGTTAAATAGGAAAGTATAATGCTGGGGTAGACTCGAGCTGTGCCGGAAAGCTGTACTGGAGTGACTGGAAAGAAGGAAATGAGATTCAGATGGTCTAAAAAGTGAGAGTTGAGAAGGGTTTCAAAGATCTTAGATAGAATACAAGTTAGAGCTATAGGGCGATAGTTAGAAGGATCAGAGCGGCTTCCCTTTTTTTTGGAATAGGTTGGACGTATGCGCTTCCAACACCGAGGGAAAGTGCTAGTATTGAGAAATAGAGAATATATAGTTGAACGAGGGGCGGGGTCAGCACAGAAGCACACTCCCTCAAAACTAGGAGGAATGCCAACTGGGCCACCCGCCTTCCTTACATTCACAGATTTTAGGAGCCCATGCATCCGATCAAATGTAATCACAGGAAAAGGCATAGGACACCTGAGAGGGGAAGGAGGAGGAAGAGGAATGCCAGAATCGTTCAGGGTTGAGTTAGGGGAAAATAGGAGGCCGAAGAGATTGGCCTTTCAGTTGAGTGATTAGCAACAGAACATCTGAGCGAATAAGAAGAGGAAAACATGATTTACAAGAAGTTGTGCCAGAGATGTTTTCTTTGGCAAGAGGCCAAAGAGGTTTGTCGTAGGAGAACCAAGGGAGGTCAGCGCACTGTTTAATGAAAGTCCGTTTTTGCTGTCGAAGAGTATCACTGCAAACTTACTTCTAGCTGAATGAAAATTAGCGAGAGTGATAGGAGAATGAGAATTTTTCCACACTACGCACTGTCTCTAGCCTGGATGGCCAGAGAACAAGCACGATCGAACCATGGATTTTGAGGAGAAAAAGATTTAGTCGAAGAGGGAATGAACCTGCTCATCGCACATCAACAATTACAGCTCTCACTTCTCGGCAGAAGCTGAAGCGTCTTCAAAATCAAAGCAGTCACTCCAATTATAGTTAGCGCAGAAGCAACGCAATGCCCCCTAATCAGCCCGATTAAAGTGCCAGAAAAACGCATATTATTATTATTATTATTATTATTATTATTATTATTATTATTATTATTATTATTATTATTATTATTATTATTATTATTATTATTATTATTCACATTACCACACACACACATTACACACAGGGACTGGCGACGACAGGATGTTCTCCTCCACCTACTAACGTACGTCACACCCCCAAAATCGTACTCCTCATCCTCCTCCTCCTCCTCCTCCTGTTCCTCCTCTTCTTTCTGCTTCCTCCTCCTCCTCTTCCTCCTCCTCCTCCTCCTCCTCCTCCCTCCTCCTCTTCCTCCTCCTCCTCCTCCCTTCCCTCCTCCCTCCTCCAACCTCTCCTCTCTTCCTTCCTTCCTCTCCTCCCTCCCTCTCCTCTCCAGCATCAACACACAGAATTATCAATCATCATCATCATCATCATCATCAATAATATTATTATTATTACATTTACTATTATCATTATTATTATTATTATTATTATTATTATTATTATTATTATTATATTATTATTATTATTATTATTATATTATAATATTATTATTATTATTATTATTATTATTATTATTATTATTATTATTATTATTATTATTATTATTATTATTATTAATATTATTATTATTATTATTATTATTATTATTATTATTATTATTACATTATTATTATTATTATTATTATTATTATTATTATTATTATTATTATTATTATTATTATTATTATTAT
>JABUQX010080972.1:75000-82142 GCA_015478945.1 Trachelipus rathkii
CTACATGTCTTGTAGCTGGACCAACAGGTTGTGGTAAAACCTTTCTATTATTAAATATTTTAAAGGAAATGGAGATTTTTGAACAAACCCCTGTAAAAATAATATGGTGTTATAATGTTTATCAGGAAAAATTTAAAGAATATAAAGATGTGATTCAATTTCATGAAGGCATATACGATATTAGATCGCTGGACAATATACAAGGCCACAAAATTATTGTATTAGATGATTTAATGCACAAATTGAATTTGGAAATAGCAGAAGCGTTCACAGTTTATTCTCACCATCTAAATATCTCTGTGTTTTTCATAACGCAGAATATTTTTCATCAAAGCAAGCATATGCGAAGTGTTTCTTTAAACACACAGTATTTACTGTTGTTTGGACAGAGAAGAGACATGAGTCAAGTTAATGTATTGGCAACTCAAATGTTTCCTCTTCAAAGGAAAGAGTTCTTAAAAGTATATAAAGAGGTTACTTCGATCCCCCACGGTTATTTGATGTGTGAACTTCACCCCAAAAACACGCACAGAGTGCTGCTCCGTACCAACATTCTACCCTACGAGATAGAAACTGTATACATACCTGAATAATGAGTGCTCTAGTTGCAAAGTATTTACCTCTTATAAAAAAATTTAAAAAGTTGAAACCATCTGAAAAACGTAAACTAATTAGGGAGGATGAGAAATTCATCCAGTGTGTATGTGAAGTCTGTTTAAATCTTATAAAAGGAAATGTTCCTTTAAACAGACCTCAGAAGGTAAAGCTACGTCGCTATAGAAACATCATTAAAAAACTCTCCCTCAACATTAAAAATTTGAAAAATAAAAAGAAGTTACTACAGAGAGGAGGAGGAGTATTCCTGCCATTACTCTTCTCCGTTATAGCTCCCCTGATAACTAAGTGGTTATCCCCATAATGAAGAAGGTTGCTGTACTTCCATATAATGAGTATGAGAAAATGAAGTATAATAATACAGCATCTGTACAGAATTCAGTTCCTCAGATTCATCACTCGCAACCTCAATATGGCCAGTTATTGCCGCACACTGCGCAAAATCCACAATCACAGTTTCATCATTCACAACCCCCATACACGCAGATATTACAGCCCAATGCATTGACATTACAACCTCTTTCACATCAGCAGCAACAGTTGCACCAACAGAATCCTTATATTGTGAACGATTCATTAGCTTTTCAGCAGCCTCTACCTCATAGCTTATATGATCCTAAAGTTGAACAGATAACCAATTACGAGAAAGAAGTGTACAGGATATTAAATTCAGACATTAACATCCATGAGAAACGCATCTTATATCAGGCGGCCATACAAAAATTGATAGATCTTAAAGACTTGCACCTGCATCCGTCCCTACGTATCCCGTTAACCGATGATGTAGATATACCTAATGAAGTAAAACTTGAAGTGAAAAATGAAGATAAATTTAAAAATATCCTAGAGGAGAGCTTACCTAATAGAGTGCGTAAATCAGGAATAGCTTTATATAATATTTTAAAAGACCAATTAACTTTGAATGAAGCAGGGGAGATCGTAATTGATGATGAAATAGTTAAAGGATCAAATATTGTGGATTTGATAGCTGATCTCTCACGTAACTGGAAGAAAGGCCCTGTAAAAGGATGGAATGATATCAAACAAGAACTTCAGACTATTAATTTTCCCAGAAGTTTAATCTTAAATACAACGCGATTAGCAGACTTGGATAATATCCCCATTACACCAAGACCTGATTCAAGTCCCTCAGGCACTTCTTACGCTTCAGATAAATTTAAACGTGTTACCAGAGGCCGACTAAGAAAAACACCTTATAATAGGTCTAGTTGGATTAAATCGTAATTATGTATTATCATATATATTTAGTTGTAATGTTTGTATATAAATAAAAATGTTATTTTAAATCTTTTTCTTTATCCCTTTTAACAAAGATATAACCTGTAGACAAATATATATATATATATATAGAGAAAGAGAGCATATATGAATATAAAAGCATATATATATATATATATATATATATATATATATATATATATATATATATATATATATATATATATATATATATATATATATATATATATATATATATATTACGCTTACACGTGTGTCAGTAGACAACATGGAGGCAAAGGAGGTAGTTGATAAGTATTACTTCAATCTGAGGGAGCCAAATAGTTTTGGGGGTTTCAATAGGTTTGCTTTAAGGTATCCTAATATTGAGAAAAAAGAGTTAAAAGCATATTTGGAGGGTGAAGAAAAAAATTTCCTACACGGAAAACCATAGCCTCCCAGGTCGATAGTGTGTGGCAATTAGATTTAACTGAGATGATTAAATATAGTTCTTATAATAAAGGTTTTCAATACATACTTTTTACTATTGAAAGATAAAAGATCAGTTACAGTTGCTGCTGCAGTACTTGAAATTATAGAGGATGAGAGGAGAACACCTAAATCATTTTGGACAGATTCAGGAATGGAATTCAAGGGGCGAGAGTTTCAGGAGATGCTCTGGGAGTATGGTATAAGCTATTACAATACATTTTCCGTAAACAAAGCGGCAATAGTTGAAAGAGTCCAACGTACTATTAAAGAACGCATGCATAGATATTTTACTAAAATGAATACTTTTAAATATATTGATATACTGGACGATCTCGCTTATTCTTATAACAGGTCTTACCATAGAACTATAAAGTCAACTCCTTTAGAGATGTCAAAAACTAGAGGACGTATGGCACATATGGGTGAAAAAGAAAACAAAATAAAAGATAATTCAGGAATAAAGGTAAACGATTATGTAAGAGTTTCTCGAACAGAAGAAAGGTTTAGAAAAGGATATGAATCCGGTTGGACTACGGAAGTTTTTAAAGTCCACAATATCCAACCATTCAGTCGTGATAGTTTAAAGTTATATTATCTGGAAGATTTAAATGGTGAAAAAATAAAAGGCGGATTTTATAAGCAGGAAATACAAAAAGTAAGGTTCAATCCTGTAACTCATGAATATAAAATTGAAAAAATATTAGCTACGAGAGGAAAATGGAGGGGATATCCTGCCAAGTTTAATACTTATATAAAAGCAAGTGAAGTTAAGAATCATTAATCAGTTGTCATTATAATCATGGAGAGTGTAGATCACTTTTATATAACTCTGCCTTCTTCAGGATGACGGTGTACAGAAGTGTAGAATGTGTTGAAACTATATTACAAGCGGAAGGTACTCGTTTTCTGAAAAGAACTACAATTGCCAAAAAGATGAATACGACCACACTTGCTACAAAAGAATACTTCATTGAAGAATTTGTTCTGCGACGGTCTTATTTTAAATCGGTTCCTGCTATTTTTAGTCATTTAAACGTTCTCTTTGATATGAGTATTATGTGTAAGGACTTGGTATACAAAACTGAAATGCGTACCTATGAAGATAAAGTAATAATATCTTTAAGTTCAAAAGTAAATGTAAACCTACGAGACCGGGACATGTTTTTTCTCGAACGATCACCATGGCAACGTAAACATATTCGTAAACGTGATGCTGTGTTGGATATACTTCATGATATCCCTACTATGTTGAAGAGGGTTATACTATCTGTGGAGAATAACCGCATGACTCCACATGAACAAAAAGATGAAGCAGATCGAGTACTGCATTATACATGCACGCCATCCGAGATGCTCAACCACCCAGGTATGGCTTATGTATATACAAATATAATTGATCATCAATATGTAGGTAATACTAAAGCTCCTTTATTAAGAGTAGTATATTTCCCCAAAGAGAGTAAAGTTATAACATTCCCTAATGTTCATTATCTACCTATGAATAGATCAAATTTTGACTCTGTACGCGTGCATATAAAAGATGTAGAAGGAAATCCTTTTCCATTTACATACGGTGCATTGTTATGCAAAGTTCATATTAGAAAGAAACAGATGCAGTAATTACAGCATAATGGAATATATAAGAGGTGTAGTCAGATATATTTTTCATTCATTAACATACTCTCACAGTGTAAAGATAGTATAAGAAAGATACTCCTGTAATAATGGACGAAGAAAGGGTATTCAGGGGAACAAAAATGCAGAGGGGGTATGGTCTTGGTGGATTTTTTGCCAAGCTATGGAGAAGTGCAAGGCCTCTACTCAGGAAAGGCGGGGAATATATAGGTAAAAAAGCTATAAGAACAGGTTTGCATACTATTCAAGATATTGCTGCAGGAAATAATCCTCGTACAGCATTAAAAAGACGCATAGCCGATGTTTCAGATGAGCTGTTGGATGATGTTAAGCGTAAAATAAGACGTAAAATGTCAGGTCAAGGAAGAGATCCAATTCACTCTTACAACAATCAGGACTAGAAGGATGAAGGAAATGCATCTTGCATGTGCGAGCTCTGGTCGTATAATGAACATTTTCATGAAAAACCTTACTTATATACACAGCTCGTATAAAAGTTATCAGTTAGTAATTAAATAGCAAATACATCAATACATTTTTTCTTTAGAGGTTTTTTCCGCTTAGCCTTTTTCTTTATGACAATCTTCTTGTCCTTGACCTGACATTTTACGTCTTATTTTACGCTTAACATCATCCAACAGCTCATCTGAAACATCGGCTATGCGTCTTTTTAATGCTGCACGAGGATTATTTCCAGCCGCAATATCTTGAATAGTATGCAAACCTGTTCTTATAGCTTTTTTACCTATATATTCCCCGCCTTTCCTGAGTAAAGGCCTTGCACTTCTCCATAGCTTGGCAAAAAATCCACCAAGACCATACCCCCTCTGCATTTTTGTTCCCCTGAATACCCTTTCTTCGTCCATTATTACAGGAGTATCTTTCTTATACTATCTTTACACTGTGAGAGTATGTTAATGAATGAAAAATATATCCGACTACACCTCTTATATATTCCATTATGCTGTAATTACTGCATCTGTTTCTTTCTAATATGAACTTTGCATAACAATGCACCGTATGTAAAGGGAAAAGGATTTCCTTCTACATCTTTTATATGCACGCGTACAGAGTCAAAATTTGATCTATTCATAGGTAGATAATGAACATTAGGGAATGTTATAACTTTACTCTCTTTGGGAAAATATACTACTCTTAATAAAGGAGCTTTAGTATTACCTACATATTGATGATCAATTATATTTGTATATACATAAGCCATACCTGGGATGATTGAGCATCTCGGATGGGGTACATGTATAATGCAGTACTCGATCTGCTTCATCTTTTTGTTCATGTGGAGTCATGCGGTTATTCTCCACAGATAGTATAACTCTCTTCAACATAGTAGGGATATCATGAAGTATATCCAACTCAGCATCACGTCTACGAATATGTTTGCGTTGCCATGGTGATCGTTCGAGAAAAAACATGTCCCGGTCTCGTAGGTTTACATTTACTTTTGAACTTAAAGATATTATTACTTTATCTTCATAGGTACGCATTTCAGTTTTGTATACCAAGTCCTTACACATAATACTCATATCAAAGAGAACGTTTAAATGACTAAAAATAGCAGGAACCGATTTAAAATAAGACCGTCGCAGAACAAATTCTTCAATGAAGTATTCTTTTGTAGCAAATGTTGTCGTATTCATCTTTTTGGCAATTGTAGTTCTTTTCAGAAAACGAGTACCTTCCGCTTGTAATATAGTTTCAACACATTCTACACTTCTGTACACAGTCATCCAGAATAGATTGTGAGGCAAATTTTCTATGTCCGTATTTAATATCATTTCACATAATCCTACTTCGTATGCCTCTCTTTCAAGTTGTATAGGATTCATTAGCACAGTTGTAAAATCCGAGAGTTTATTATCAGGATGTAAATCCAATGAGGCTGAAGAAGGCAGAGTTATATAAAAGTGATCTACACTCTCCATGATTATAATGACAACTGATTAATGATTCTTAACTTCACTTGCTTTTATATAAGTATTAAACTTGGCAGGATATCCCCTCCATTTCACAAGTAACTGCTTATTTTTCCCTTTTCCTCTCGTAGCTAATATTTTCTCAATTTTATATTCATGAGTTACAGGATTGAACCTTACTTTTTGTATTTCCTGCTTATAAAATCCGCCTTTTATTTTTTCACCATTTAAATCTTCCAGATAATATAACTTTAAACTATCACGACTGAATGGTCGGATATTGTGGACTTTAAAAACTTCCGTAGTCCAACCGGATTCATATCCTTTTCTAAACCTTTCTTCTGTTCGAGAAACTCTTACATAATCGTTTACCTTTATTCCTGAATTATCTTTTATTTTGTTTTCTTTTTCACCCATATGCACCATACGTCCTCTAGTTTTTGACATCTCTAAAGGAGTTGACTTTATAGTTCTATGGTAAGACCTGTTATAAGAATAAGCGAGATCGTCCAGTATATCAATATATTTAAAAGTATTCATTTTAGTAAAATATCTATGCATGCGTTCTTTAATAGTACGTTGGACTCTTTCAACTATTGCCGCTTTGTTTACGGAAAATGTATTGTAATAGCTTATACCATACTCCCAGAGCATCTCCTGAAACTCTCGCCCCTTGAATTCCATTCCTGAATCTGTCCAAAATGATTTAGGTGTTCTCCGCTCGTCCTCTATAATTTCAAGTACAGCATCGGCAACTGTAGCTGATCTTTTATCTTTTATTGGCTTCAACCACAAGTATCTAGAGTATAATAGTAAAAAGTATGTATTGAAAACCGTTATTATAAGAACTATATTTAATCATCTCAGTTAAATCTAATTGCCACACACTATCGACCTGGGAGGCTATGGTTTTCCGGGTAGGAAATTTTTTTCTTACAGGCTTATGTAGAGTAAATGCCTCTTCCCCCTCCAAATATTTTTTTTAACTCTTTTTTCTCAATATTAGGATACCTTAAAGCAAACCTATTGAAACCCCCAAAACTATTTGGCTCCCTCAGATTGAAGTAATACTTATCAACTACCTCCTTTGCCTCCATGTTGTCTACTGACACACGTGTAAGCGTAATATATATATATATATATTAGTTGGCGCACGAAAACGCGCGAAAAAGCGTTTCACGATAATGCGAAAACGGTTAAAACACCAAATTGACTGGAACGGTACCG
>JABUQX010080973.1:0-7500 GCA_015478945.1 Trachelipus rathkii
TAACTGGCTTTCGGCGATGGCTGATCATATATTATATATATTATATATATATATTATATATATATTATATATACTTATATTTATATTATATATATATTATAATTATATATATATTATCAGAAATTTTCTTGGCAGAATAATTTCTTAATGTGCAATTAGAACAGTTAGGGAACTGCTCATTCCTAAACTGAGTATGTCTATCTTAATATACATAAAATATGCTAAAGAAACGAATAATCACTCACCTATGGTTTATATAATCTTAAAGACAGTTACGAAATTTCAAAGTAAATTATTACTTGATGTGTGCCTTTGAATTGAAGGCTAATAATAGTAAATATAGATACGTAGTTGCAATATTCTTAGCTTATGGCCTAAACAATGTTCCGGACAAAGAGCTTGTCCCAAACTAAAATCAGTTTTAGTGAGATAGAGGAGAGTATAAGGGTAAAATAGAACAAAAGGAAGTAGTACACCTGACCTACATTTATGTTGGGGCACTGTTTACCCTTTTTAATAAAGGAATTGTTCAGAACCCAGATGACATAATATTATTTAAAGTTTAAAGGCAAAGAATAACTTTACTTGTTTATTAGACTTATAATTTTAAGTAAATATAGGAGCCAACTTTATAAATAAATTCACTGTAAATAGCTCAATGGCTTACATTTTAAATACCTACGTTCTTAAACAGCATCTGCTCGCCGTCGTCACGATTCTCCTCTGTAATTTTTTTAAAACCCGCCTTGGGTATTGCCCTAACTAACTAAAATATATCGGCTAAGCAAAAGTCTCCAAACAGTGGATACAAGCAATATCCTGGTATAAATCTTGTAAGCATTTTACAAAAGACCCAAGGTTTTAATTTAAAATAGTTATAACAACTAGTAAGGTTTAATACAGGATAAAATATTTCTAATACTCGCACAAAAAAGAATTTGCTGAAAGAACACAAGAAATGAAAGAAATTGTTCTTATGCTGCAGAGTTGTTCCAGTGTTCGAAGTGCAAGCAATTTTTGAAACAAATTTCAATCCAGAGCAACATGCGATAAAATAAAACAATAAAAAAATAAGTCTAGCATGAATGCCAGATATTCTAGTAAACAAATATAAACTTTATATGCAAGAGACCAAATTAAAGTATTAAGTAGTTACTAAACACGAGTTCAAGCTATATGTTGTACAATATAAGCAAAATATTCAAATAAGGCAATCACTAAGGAAATTCAGAATAAATTATTCAAATATAATTGAACAGTCTTTAAGGACAAGTATGTAAATCAAAATAAATTGAGCAAAGTAAAATTTTAAATTAAGACTTTAGCTTTGAACCAAGTTTGCTTAAGATACAGCATAATGAGCACCTATGTAAAACCAGAGACAAATAAAAGGGTAAAAGGAGTATAATCTAGCACTGTTGTGCAACCAGTTCAATCCAGAGTTAAAAGAAATTCAATGCAAAATCTTTTTTTTTTTAACAATCAAAAAATAAACCACATGGGTCAAAGTATTTTTCTTTTAAGAAGCCGATGGCTAAATGTAAAGTCAAATAAAAATTTTAAAGTAAGATTTTAGCTTTGAACAATGTTTGTGATATAGGCCTAATAGGCACTGTTGTAAAACCAGAGAAAAAGAGGGAATAGGAGTATAAGGAACCAGTTTAAACCAGAATTAAATGAGATTCAAAGCAAAATCTTTTTTTTTTTTATTATTAACTATCAAAAAAGACCACATGGGTCAAAAGAATTTTTTTTTTTTTCAAAGGAAGCCGATGATGGCCAAATGCAAAAAAAAAAAAAAAAAGAAATATCAAATAGTTTTTTTTAGCCCATAGGCTAAATAATATAAAGGGACTACACATATGCAAAAGGTTAATGTAGACGTTTAAAAGCCAATGGCCAATTATTGTCAATGTTTAAAAAACACATGTAATGTACGTAAGTTAAATTTATAAAGGAATTTTTATTCCAAAATATGCCAAATAAGTGTAAAAGTTTAAAACCAATAGGTCAAAAAATATTTAAAAAAAACACATGTAATGTAAATTACACAAACTATGTAGTAGCCATTTCAAAATACCACCAGTAGGTCTAATCAAGTATTCATAAATAAAATATATATTTTTTTTCGAACAAGCCGATGGCCAAATAAACTATATAAGTATAGTATGTAATGTCAAATAATTGTTAAACTGCCCATAGGACAACTGATATAAAGGGACAAAACATGCAAATGGTCAATTATTGAAGGACCAAACATATATATGTAAGGTCAAGTAAATGTTTAAAAACCAAAGGCCAAATAATGAAGGACCAAACATATATATCTAAGGTCAAGTAAATGTTTAAAAACCAAAGGCCAAATAATGAAGGACCAAACATATATATCTAAGGTCAAGTAAATGTTTAAAAACCAAAGGCCAAATAATGAAGGACCAAACATATATATCTAAGGTCAAGTAAATGTTTAAAAACCAAAGGCCAAATAATGAAGGACCAAACATATATATCTAAGGTCAAGTAAATGTTTAAACACAACGTAAATAAAAATAGGTAAATTAAAGAAATTTGTCCCATTTTTTTTTTTTTTTATTTAAACATGCCAAAGGCCAAAAACCCAACAGGTCAAATAATATAGATACGAATGTTTAAAGGAAGACCACTACCCAAAGATAGAAGTCCTAAAACAATCTTTGATGAAGAAACTGTATGACGACAGTAGTCCTAATAAAATATTAAAACAAAGAAATATGGCATTAGCCTATCACACATTAATTTAATGCAATTAATTTAAGAACTTTAAATAAGCCTAATAATGCCTAAGAGCAATGTTTAAAATATTAAAAAATATGCCTCATGAACAAGGCGAAAATGTATAGGTAATAGTAGAGCAGAAGTGTCCCACTACCGATTCTTAGAAAATCACAGCACAAATTTATTATTAGGCCCAAATACAAAGTGTAATTCTAACAATAACAAATATTAGTAAAACTTTAAATTAAATGTCTTCAAAATAAGATAAGCCGGTAAAACTTAGTCAGGCCAATGGGTATACGTCAGCTCAGCAGAAAAGTTGCCAATTCTCAATGGGCTCGTTTAATCAAAGAACTTTAATATATAAAAGAAAGCATACATAAATAAACTTATAAGAAGGCACAGGATTATCACAAAACACATGCAGGCCTTGTAAAAATCTATGAGAAGCTATTTCATTTCCAACCCCATATAATATGCATAAATGCCCTAGCACTAAGAGTAAACCTATACCTAGCAGGTCAATAATAGCCTATTCGGAAGAAATAGGTAGGCTATCAGTTTTTCAATTTTAATCAAGGTATATTTAACTAATGTATAAGCCCCTAATTTAAGCTAATAACACAGATTTCTATTTGTTTAGGGAACACTTTGCAATTGAATAGGCTTATAACAGAAGAGTATTTTATATCAATTTCAACAGAGGGAACAGATTCTTCGCTTGCACTATAATTTCCATATTGCAAAACAAACAAATTTAAAACAATGTGATTATAATCTTACACAAATAACTACGTTACAAGCCAACTTCAAATTTAGGCTACATACTCCAAGTAATAAGTAAAATTTAATAAACCATATGGTGAGTAATAAGATTCAAATAGCATAAGCTAATATAAATAATTAAAATAGACGTCCTCTAATAATTTACTTTGAAAGTTATAAGAAATTATTCTTGGCAGAATAATTTCTAATGTACAATTAGAACAGTTAGTGAACTGCTCATTCCTAAACTGAGTATGTCTATCTTAATATACATAAAATATGCTAAAGAAACGAATAATCACTCACCTATGGTTTATATAATCTTAAAGACAGTTACGAAATTTCAAAGTAAATTATTACTTGATGTGTGCCTTTGAATTGAAGGCTAATAATAGTAAATATAGATACGTAGTTGCAATATTCTTAATGTTCCGGACAAAGAGCTTGTCCCAAACTAAAATCAGGTTTAGTGAGATAGAGTAGGAGAGTATAAGGGTAAAATAGAACAAAAGGAAGTAGTACACCTGACCTAATTTATGTTGGGCACTGTTTACCCTTTTAATAAAAAGGAGATTGTTCAGAACCCAAGACTAATAATATTATTTAAGTTTAAAGGCAAAAGAATACTTTACTTGTTTATAGACTTCATAATTTTAAGTAAATATAGGAGCCAACTTTATAAATAAATTCACTGTAATAGCTCATGGCTACATTTTAAATACCTAGTTCTAACAGCAATCTGCTCAGCGTCGTCAGCGACTCTCTCTGTAATATTTTTTAAAACCCACGCCCTTGGGTATTGCCTAACTAACTAAAAATATATCGCTAAAGCAAAAGTCTCCAAAACAGTGGGATACAAAAATATTCTAAATCTTGTAAGCATTTTAAAAGGACGCCAAGTTCAATTTAAATAGTAATACAACAATCAGGTAAGGTTTAATACAAGGAATAAAATTTTTAAATATATATTTATTATATATATATATATATATTATTAAACGGCGACCCTGGTAGTTTTTACTATCTCTCTCTCTCTCTCTCTCTCTCTCTCTCTACTCTCTCTCTCTCTTCTTCTCTCTCTCTCTCTCTCTCTCTCTCTCTCTCTCCATATATATATATATTATATATATATATTTATATAGTTTATATTATATATATATTATATTATATTATATATATATATTTATATTATATATATATTATATATATATTATATATAAATTTAATTGTGATTT
Source organism: Trachelipus rathkii (assembly GCA_015478945.1). Classification (NCBI taxonomy): domain Eukaryota; kingdom Metazoa; phylum Arthropoda; class Malacostraca; order Isopoda; family Trachelipodidae; genus Trachelipus; species Trachelipus rathkii. The sequence goes on from JABUQX010080973.1 coordinate 4,755, forward strand.
CGCCGAATTTATACATAAATAGAATGTAACTAAGAGATGCCAAAGGAAACATTATAAACAATTTTATACGCTAAATTCACACAAAAACAATCTCCGTTATTCCATTCGAGCACGAAGAGTCCCTTTTTTAAATTATTGAAAAATAAAACTTTTTGTTTCAATTTACATAATCTTTTATATTTATTATGTAATATTTTATTCATTTGACCAATTTGACCAAACAAATTCTTATCGTAACATAGGAAAATTTGTAAAAATCGATCGTTTTAATAATATTAAACTCGCGCTAAACACGAGAAACACGAGTATAGGAGTGGCTCTGATATATATATTATATATTATATATATATAGTATATATATATATATATATATAATTAATATATATATTATATATAATATATATATATAATATATCTATATTATATATATATATATTACTAATAATATATATATATATATATATATATTATATATTTATATTATATATACTATATATTATATATATATATATATATATATATTAATATATATATATATATATATGAATATATACTATATATATATATATATTATATACTATATATAAATCTATATTATAGTTTATTATATATAATATATATTTAGATATATATATTATATATATAAATATATATATCAATATATCTATATATTTCTTTTTTAAAAAGTAAACTAACTCATTGCCCTAAATTAGCAGTGGAGGTGGATTTACAGAGGGAATAAAGCTGAATAAAGTAGAAAATCTTCGCATAAAAACTTAAACATTTTCTAAAGTTCAGAATTAAAATTAAGAATTTAATTTAATTTAAGCGTGTTCGTTTTTGCATTTGTGCTAAAAAAATGTTAAAGATTGTCGTTCTTTTTCGTCAACCTTAGCGCAAATCGTAAAAAAAAATGCTCATCAAACGTAAGGATTTTCATTAATTCTGTATGGTTGCTATTTTTACAAAATTTTAATTGTATGTTAACATCAGAATTAGGGGACATTGTTTCACTATTGAGATTGAGAGGCATTTTTTTTGAAACGAATTTTTGAGGGCTAGATAAAAGGTTGAACGAAAACGCACGCAAACTTGAGCATTTTTTTTTAGCACAAATGCAAAAACGAACACGGCTTTTAACATTATTATCAAAACTAGTTATTGGTCCCTGTATTAATATAGTATTGTTTCATTTAATTTTTATAATATCTAATTTTGAAAAGTAAAAATAACGCAATACAGTAGGTATATTTTATGAATTGTTCTTCCGCTAAGGCTTTACTTTCTTTTGTATGAATCATGGCTGACTCTTCTCTTCCCTCCTCATCCTCAGTCAGACAAATGTCCCCATCAGCCTGAAAATACCACATTTTTAATTTGAATTATTTTAATGAAAAAAGAAAACTGCTTAAAATTTCTAGAAATACAAAAAAAATATATTCTATGATTCGTACTAGAAATAAAATACTCGATATATCCGATATATTGGCTTTGAAAAAAAATATAAATCGATATTTTTTTGATACTATCGAAAAATATATTATGATATAATCGGGTCCTCTTTGCAAGCATCCCTCAGTCGGATGGACGGCAATTGTTTTCAGTTGCGAGGGTGGTCTCGACAAAAAATCCGGCTGACATTCAATTCAACATGAATGGTTGGGTTCTCAAATACTTCAGTTGAATATACGATATGTTATTCTTATTGTAAGTTTATAATAAAGGTCTTTTCAATTTTTTTCAAAATTAAAAAAATAATTAAATATTATTGACCGAATTATGCTAATAATTATACTTATATACTTATGTAGAATATGAGTAGGACCTATTATTTCCAATTCACGAAAATAATAAAATTGTAAATAACTTTGAAAACTATTATATATTTTAACATGTTAAAAAATTTTAAAACATTTATTTAAAATGGTACATATAAAGTCAAGATGCAAGTGGGAGTAATAAAAATGGGTGCTATTTCTTAGTTATATATATAATACTATTGACAATTGCTTTTCTAATAGGGCTTCAATTATACTTATGATACTTATGTAGAGCATATGAGTAGGTAAGTCGGACCTATTTATTTTCCCAATTCCACAAAAAAAATAAATAAAAAACTTGAAATAACTTTTGAAAAATTTATTAGTCCGACCTGGCATGTTAAGAAATTTAAAAACATTATTTTAAAATGGTACACAGTATAAAGTCCACGAATGCAGAACGTGGGAGTAATAACAATGGGTTGCTTTTTTCTTAGTTCTGAATTGACAATTATTATTCCTACCTTGGATGAATTTTTTGGTTTTCCATTAATTAAGGGAGCAATTCCAATTAGTCCCACTTAAAAGGAACTAAAAAAAAATAAAAATTTGAAATGCTTTAGAGTTTATTTTTTAATATAATTTATAATAAATAATAGATAAATCTATAATTTATTTCATGTTGGATTATACTTATGAGTTTTGTTTGTATCAATAAAGAAAACTATTCCAAAACCATCAAATAAATTCTTAATTATTCTTAAATCAATTATAAAGCAATGAAGAAGAAATTAGTGATTAAAATACTGTTATAGTTAATTAAGTTACTTCTTAATAAGGAATGGAGAGGATACTCGCCAAAGGATACATATAAAATTAATATTAATATATCATTATAATCATATAGAATGATCATCAAAAAATATAATTATAAAGAAGAAATACTTATAATAATGAATCATAATCATGAGATAAATCTGATATGT
>JABUQX010080973.1:10000-12500 GCA_015478945.1 Trachelipus rathkii
TTTGTGTCTGCAGCACCCCATTTTAGCCACTACCTTAAAATGGATATAATTCTTAATTTTCAGCCAATTTTGATAGAAAAAAGCAAACCGCAGCTTTCACTGACCTCTAAAAGGTAGCTTTGTGTCTTTCTTTTGTATTTGAATTTTTTTGAATTATCGATTCAAAATCTACATTTTTTTCGGACAGACTTCAAACTTGGAACTATAAATAGATGGGTCTATTAATCACAAAAAGTACAGATGTTAAGTACAGTGACTTAATCGGTAGAGCGACAAAGTCACATGGCAAGGACCCGGGTTCGATCCCTAGTCATGATTCTAGGTAGAAATTACCTAGAGAAGTTCCCCTCCTTGAATAGGGATATAGCCATGAGGTGTGAACTTCAAAAAATTGTTGTCCTCAGATCTGATATGATCGAATTTCAAATCCTACTTTTTTTAGGTTTTGAAAATGAAAAATTGCGATAATTTTTTTCTGGTACTGCGATCAGGATAAAATTGTCAGGGCTTAAGTAGTCAGGGGGAAATACACATTTTGCATTTAAATCATTGTTTTGTAGTTTTGTATATGTAGTAGTTTCGGATATGTACTTAGAACAAATTAAAAAAAATTTCGTTAATTAAAAAAAAAAAATTAGCATACAAAAAAATTTAAGTAAAAAATATACATCTCACTCGACTATAGACGCCCTGAAAATTTGACGTTGATCGGATAAACAAAAAATATTTCACTTCCTCAAAAAAAATTTTTTTTTTTAAATGAAATATTGAGATTATTTTTTCCTACTTATCCAATCAACGTCAAATTTCCAGGGCAGTCAGTATATAGCCGGGCGAGATCCATCTTTTTTACTCAAGATAATTTTTTGATATTCAAAAAAATGTTTAAAATTTTCAAAACTTTTGAAAATTTGTTCTAAGAACAAATCCAAAAACTATGTATATACAAAACAATGATCTAGAAATTCCAAAATAAGCATTTCCCCCGACTACATAAGCCCTGAAAATTTTATCCTGATCTCATTACCAGAAAAAAAAGTTATCGCAATTTATCATTTTAAAAACTAAAAAAGTATTGTTTGAAATTCAACCATATCCGAGATCTGGGGTCAACAATCAATAATCTAATATGTATAATTTGGGGGTCATGGACCCCATCTATGTATAGTTCAAGTTAAGTAATTTCGAGAAAAAAATTAGATTTTCAATCAATATTTCAAAAATTTTGTTCAAAAATGCAAGTACAAAAAAAATGGCTACAGACAAAAACTCGAAAACGACCTTTTAGAGGTCAGAAAAAGCTGCAATTTGCTTCTTTATCAAAATTAGCTGATAATTGAGAATTTTATATCCAATTTAAGGTAGGGGCTAAAATGAGGTGCTGCTAAACCAAAATTGGATCCGGCCCTTAACTACTACTTATATATATATATATATATATACTATATATATTATATATATATATTACTATAGAGAATTATATTTAACAACGCATTTTATGAAAATATATTTTATATATATATGGAACTTATCCTTTAAAGGTAGTTAACCGATATATAATCGAACGACGATGTAATCGATTTTTTTCTCGATTTATTTCAAGGCAATAATGCGTTATAGTTGCCAATACATGTTTTTTGTTTTTTTACGGGGCTCCGACTCTAATCATAAATCGCAAAGATTAAAGGAGTCAGGGTCTCTCGCCTCAGCGAGGGGACGACGGGGTGGGGGATTTCGGTCCCTCCCTCGTTGATCCCTCCGTTCCGGTCTCGATAGCTCACTTTATATTCTTAAAGAAAGAAGAATAAAAAAAGAAAAGTATATTAAGAAAAAAGAAGAGATTAGAGAAATGAGAGAAAAAGAAGTGACTAAGATAATAGATACAAGAATAGCTAGAATATGATAGAGTGGAAAATACGCATAGATTCAGAAGTAGGATAGTTATCTTTAGATTAGGTAGTGAGGATAGATTAGGCTAGTAACTAACGTCACGCATAGCTAGATGAGACAGAGTCAGATGATAGCAGAGTAGTATGATTATATGCATGAGAAGAGTATTGTGAAGCGAATAATTGGTTTTATTTTGAGAGGATTAAGAGGAGGAAGAAATTGTCATTAATTTCTAGAACTATTTATTAATTCTTTTGAAATTTGAAGTAATGTAATGTTTAATCCAAAGATTTATTTTATATTGTCACATTTCTTTTAAGTAGTGTATTAAATAACAGCTTCTAATTCATTTTTTAATGAAATCGCAGTGATGACTAAATAATTGATAGGACAACGGACATTGGGTTTAGACGACTTCTAAAGATGTGCCTACTTAAAATACACTGTGACGATGCCGCATAACCAAAAAAGCGCAGTGTAGGGTGTGCGGCATAGAGGTTGTCCGGAGATATTTTCCCCGATATCATGACTGTTTTAATCAAGCATTCCCTTTTAAAGGGAGTAGGGAGGGAGAAGCAGGAGAGGCTGAAGTTCTAAGAACAATTATTTC
>JABUQX010080974.1:0-55000 GCA_015478945.1 Trachelipus rathkii
TTGTTTTCCCTTTTCAAATTCCAGATATTACGAATTTAAATATATAATTATTTATTCCGAAATGTGCATTAAAACAAATAAAGTGTTATGTGTTTAAATTTTTTTTTCTTAAATTAAACCGAGTGTTTCTAATTAGATGTTTCTTAGCAACGGAAAAAAGAACATGTACTGTGGTAAACAAGAGGTTAAAATTACGGTATGTATTGTATTATTACCGTCTTGAATTTGCTCTCGTGCCATCCTCTTTGGAGAGGTACGAGCCATTACAGTTTATAATTGATTAAAAATAGGGTTAATCAATGGCGATGATAGGCTTACACTTTTGTTTATAATTTCTTGCAATAATCTATGCATAAATATTGTCACAAGTATTTCTTTTCAGATGACTCTATATTTTCACCAAAAGAAAAAAGAAATAAAGAGAATTGTTAGTCATAACTAAGCAAAATTTTGTTAAGAAATCGTTTCATTTCTATAGCGTTGATAATTAACTGCGTGCGTAAAGTACACGAGTAGCACGAGGTGGTAGGAGTCGCCTTTGATATATTATAGTATTATTATAGTATATATATAGTATCTATTATTAGTTATTGCTATTATAGTGTAATAGTATAAAAATTAGGTTATATATTAGGTATATATTAGTGATAGTATTGATAAGTTCTACTAATAATATATAGGTATAGTAGTAATAGTATATATCAGACAGTGGCACTTCCGCTCTTTAGTCTCGCTAAGTCCGACTAGTCGCTCCGAAGCCGACACTACAGAATAGGTGCGGACTAAGCGAGGTGCGAGTTCGCAGAGAATTAGCGGACTTGCACGTGCGGAATCAAAAAAAGCTTTCACGCTCTTTTGGTCCCCCGCCAAGAAAAAAAAGCAGACCCAAACCCCACTCTTTTTTTGAAAAAACCTCGGAGAGATGAGTCTGTACTTGTCAGTCGTCTTTAATTATCCTTTCGGTCGTGATTTGGACCATCCCCCTCAGCGTTATGTCTCGCGTTTATTACGCATCCACCAAGAAATATAATTACTACTGTAATATCGTGTTATATAGGCTTATCTTACTCCACACTATGCTGTGACTCACTTCTAGTCAGCAGCCACAAAGTGGCCGTTGTGTCTGCTATAAAGTAACAGACCTCATCGTACACAAATACAGAGAGTCTGCCCAACTTTCTTCAATTCGTGTTACTCTCTAATACTCAATAATGACTATGTAATTACATCTTACCGAATGATGATTATCATAAATGAACCTTAGTATCGTTGCTATTTTCATTAGTTTTACTCTGTTCTTCTCTTTTTATATGCTCACTGTCAACTGTACCAGTCACGGGCAGAGGCCCTATTCAAGGAGGGGTGTTATACGTCTCAAAAGCTCACCAACTAATGCACAAATTACGCAGATGAGCCCAGACGCAAGCTTTGAAGTGAGGGAGGTTAGAGAGAGAGGAGAGAGAGCGAGAGAGAGGGAGAGAAAGATCCCAGAACAGAGGTGGCAGGAAGAAGGAATGACCGCAGCGGAACTAGCAATGGAGTTAAGCGAATAGCCACACACAAACAGTTATGCGGCAGACCCATGCACCGCATCCTCATGCTATAACTTTAATTAATTATATTATTGCTAAATTACGGAACTAGGCAATATCTAAATCGATTGTGTAAAACCCAAATACATAAAATAAAGTAGTGAGTGAGTATATATATATATATACTGAGGGTAAATAGTATATATATATATATATGAGGTTGATGGAAATTTCTTTGAGTATTATAGAGTATTATAAAGTTTTTTGTTATTATATTATTAGTAAGGTAAGATATATATAATATATATATAAGTAGTAGGCCTGGTTAACGCCGGCCTCCTCAAAAATCATAATCATAATTATATATAATATATATATGTATATTCACTATAGTATATAATATATATAATTATACTAATATATATATATATTAAGTACTATATGATATATATATTAGGTATTATATAGTATTTGTATATATATATATTTATATAATTATAATTTATTATATAATATATTATTCATTAAATATATCTATATTATAAATAGTATATTAATAGATTAATTATATTATATAAAAGTAACTATAATATTAAATATTTATATATTAATTATATATTAAAATTATATAATTATATAATATTTTATTATAGTATATAATATATGTTATTAATTAATATTAATATAGTTAATATAAGATTATATATCTATATATAGCTAATATATATATTATATATTATATAAGTAATTTTATAATTAATAATTATATATATAGTATTAATATGATAGTTTATATATATTTTATATATTAATAATATATATATATATATATTAGTATTAGTATATATATAATATTATTAAGTATTATATTAAGTATTATATATATATATTTATATACTGGTGTTTTACATTTAATAATTGATTAAATAATATAATATATATTATATATATTTATTTAAATAATTGTAATAATTAGTAATATAATAATATTCTATTAATAATTTATCTATATATATATTATATAATATTATATATATATATATATATATTATTATATATATATATATAAATAATATATATAAATAATATATATATATTAATATTATATATATTATATATTATATCTATATATTATATATCTAATATCTACCAAGTTGATACGTAGCATTAGCATCGACTCTGCAGGGCGCAGGTGCTTTCATTGGATTCTACTAAAATCTTGAACGAAATATGACCTTCCTTTAACTAGGTGATGGTACAGTGAGTGGTCAATCTAAAATCTATTACAGTAAAAGGAGTGGTACATAAAATGATTTAGTAAGTATGAATAGTGACCAGTAATCAATTAGTCAAATGGACTTGTCATGGAGATGTAGAAACGAAACTAACACCTCGCATACTCCTCTTACCAAGACATCTTTTACCACTTTATTTGCAGCTATACAGAAGATTTGTATGGTAATATTGTTCATGTTATATATAGATATACCCTCCCCACTAGTTGTTGCTGCCTAACGAATAGTAAGAGGCGATAAACTATTTTAGACCCTAAATTGTATTGGTCTTTTATGTGGGGATACATTTTTGATGGGCAAAGGAGGTCGAGCCATACACTGCTTATTATTTTTGAGCAGCTAATCTTTTTGGAAAGGTAATATGGAAATCTCATATGTTTGATATTCGCACGCAAGAAGTTTCATGAGGAACACGAATTGAGAAAAATCTCTTGAGATTTTTGTTTATCAATAATAATGTTAACCCGAAAAGTCTGAGAAGTATTCTAATATCTTTTCTATATAGATATAAGAGGCATAACCACAATAAGTTTAACACAATATCTTCCATTGCCGCTCAAGTATTAATCATTATTTTAAATTAGAAAATAGAAACAAATGTTAATTTCTTTTATGAATATAAATAGTAACTCAAGGTATTATTATAATTTGGTAAATTTATTATAAAAAAATATCTATTTAAGAGACGATATCTATTTCGTGATGTGAGACAAATAGATATATAGTTGGATTTAGTACGAGAGGTCACTTTGTCTGTGAGAAGATTCGATGGACGATAGCGGACTCTGCATAGCTGCTTGGCACGGGTATTGTCGAGTGTAGTGTGAGTCTGAAACAGGTGCGACCGTCGCAGCTAGGCCTTGTTACATCGCAAGGTCTCGCGACGACGTTGGTGCAGCTTGCGCCGAGCCGCCGCATGCGTGACGCCCTCATTACGTTTAGTCAGTGGCGCGAGACACCAATGACCTTCTTGATAGTAAGTGAAAATTCGGATGAGTCGACATAGCTCATCACTTATTACTTGAACTTTAATTACCTCTTAGCTTTAGAGAGTATAAGGATTTATGGAGAGAGTGGCTTTGTAAGTGAAGATATTTCTTCTGACTATTTAATAATTAACTTATGCTCATCGATGAAATTCAATTACGGTACTATTTATAGGTTTATATATATATATAATTTTTTTCACTATTATCGAGATAATCTATATTAAAATGCTAATGAATCTTATTATGTCTACGTATATAGTTACAATTTTTAGAGCAATAATAAAGTTATAGATATCATATTATATTGTAAGTGACAAAAATTTTCCCTCAAGATTTTATTAGGTTCACGAAGCTCCGGCATCACTCTAGATTATATAAGTTATATATTCGATAATGTTAAATTATGACTAGTATAATATAATAATAATAATATTAATATATATATATTAATATATATATATATATATTACATTATATTAAATTACTAATATATATATAATATAATTAATATACTAATATATAATTAATATATATATATATATTATATTATATAGTATATATATCTATCTGATATAATATATTAATATATATATAATATAAATATATATATATATATTATATTATATATATAATTAGTTATATAAATAATATATATATATATATATATATATATTTTATCAATATGAGTATTTTTGTGCAATAATACGCTATCACACTTTTAATTTGTTATATATTTCAAATGGTATAAGTGGGTTTGAACATATAATGTTATATGTAGTAATATTTGAATGTTATATTCATATAACCTTTACTATACATTGAGATGGTACTGTATACCAGAGTGATTACCTTGTCGAGACCACGTGATATGAGCTAAAATGAGAAAATCTATCAGTTTTCTACCTTCCTGAAAGTTTACGCTTCTACTCTAAGAGGGCGTAAGGCGTGTATCTTGGACATCCTAATCTCATTCACGAAATCGGGCCTCTAATGTCCCTGACATAATCAACTTCGCGGTCAGGTGGTGATGACACTCTGGATAATCTTTTAACCGGAGCATTTCATCTGAGATTTATTCAATAAGATCTTATTTGTTGTAGCTATAACTCGACAACAATTGATTTATTATAGTTTCAAATGGTAGTCTAGTCATTAAGTGGGTTTTAGATACCCTATGAAATTCACTATTCACTCGAATGGTACTTAATACCAGAGTGTATTACCTCGAAGGACCTAAACTGAAATATATAGGCTAAAATGGAAACCCATCATTTTACCTTCTGAAAGTTTTAGCTTAACTAAAAGAGTGAGCGAAGGACGTGGTCTGGACACTAACCTCCGAACGGGACTCCCTGCTCTCAATATAACACTATCGGGAATCAGGGTGAAAACATGATATAACTTGGTATATATTTTTATATTAACATACGTAAGTACGATATTAGCTGGAACAAAATAATATACACTTCAAACAATTTTAGAACTTATTAAGTCTTTCTTCGTTAAATAATACGTTTTTTAAATAATTTTCTGCTAAGTTAACTATCTTATTATAGCTCTGTGCTTAATCAATCGACCTTCTCTACAATATCTTCTTTCATGCCTATCGAAGCTACTTAATATTCTATATATATTTTATATCCTTAGATGTTTAAGATGGTTTAGTTGTGATCTGTTAGGCTTTGCCCAATCATTCAGTCTGAATACTTTGTATGATTAGATCTAATACTCAACGATAATTTAGTAACATCGGTCTCCTTTGGTTTAATTTTTTAATTTTCTATACACTTATTATACTTTTTAGCACTGAGCTTATGTTATTTAATCCTTTTTTTCTTTTGATACATATCCTCAATAATATATTACTCGTTCAAACACAAATAACCATAAATATAACGCTAGTTTTTTCTTTTTGTTTAAAATTAAATAGTCAAAATCCTACACACGATCTTCACGCAGCCTTCGTCAAATTTCACAAAGTTCCACCTTCCCCTCATATGGTTACATATCAGCTCCTTTATAACTCATTTCTATCCAATTCGCTAACTAACACTACTATAAAAGATATTACTCATACAACCATGGAGTAAAAACACAACACCTGTCTGAAGACTCATACAGCTCCTATACTTATTACTCAACTGTAATCCTCTTTCCTTCCTGTTAATAATCATAAGCACTATGATTCTACTGGTTCCCTTAGTAAAAATGCTTTAATCCCTTTTAATTAAACATATAACATTTATATATCGTTAATTCATATATAACTTTGTACTCAATGTTGTCTTCATGAACTATACTCACTTCATTAATTTAGACACTCACCTATACATACGCTTTTTCCAAATCTCAATAATAGCGATTAAGCAAAGTCGTTTTATCCTCTATTTTCTGAGAGCTTCTGGTTCATTCATTTTCAAGGTCCTGTTTCCATCCAGCCAGATTTTCCCTTAAAAATATTATATGGTTATCCTTACCTCCAAACCTGTTTTCAGTAATACTTTTAACTTTCAATAATAATCATAATCATAGTCATAATATAATCTATATATAATCATTATACCAACTACAACACTCAAATAAACTAATTTTCCTACTATATTTATAATGCAATCACTGAATCATTATTTATATGTTCTACCTAATAATTCCGACTTACCATACGTAACTAATTGTATACATTATCTATAATAAAGTGAGACGAGGAGTCTTGCCAATCTTGTGGTACCTTATGGAAGTTATATAATAATCGCTACTCTAGTTTCCAGTGGCATAAACATTTTAATAAATTCTCACTATCAGTACACTCACAACACTGCTTATTACATATAAAATCATAATATATAGTCCCTTTTCAACAAGTTCTTTCTTGTTATAGCATTACTCAATCCAAAAGATTTTTTTCTCATTCTTTGGATTTATTACAAGAGCATTCACTAATTCATATTCTTAGTATAAGCTAGTATAGGTATATATAACGCTATATATTTGTGTAAGTTACTTAAATACTCTCTCCTTATAAATATTTTTTCTATCTCATTGGGGAAAGAAAGCGCAACCGATTGATAAATTACTAATACTCTTCTAAGCAATTTATAGTAATTTCTTAATAAATTGATTCTCTTCACTATGACTTATGTCCTTTTGGCTCCATAAATCAATACTATGAACTATCAATTCCGATCTCTAATAAATACTTATTGTTTGAAGGGGTATGATATATAACGTCTTCTTTCTCTCGTATTTCGGATTTACTTGTTAATCTGCTTCCATAAACAGTTTATCCTTCCTCCTCACAGATGAATTAGCAACGAATCTTTATCACACTACCACTATTTCAAATTAGCTCTTAAGCTTTCAATTTCGACTTTTAATAATACACTTCATTTTTCAGAGCACATCTTAGTTTGTTATAATTTCCTCCTACATGCATCTGCTCAATGCATTAGCTATTTCAATAGATGCGAAAAATTTATACTTGCTCAAGAAACACTATTCTTTTTTTCTAACTCCTTTATAATATATAAGACTAGATCTTAAAATTCTTCAGTAACTCAACATTAATACGCTTCCCTATTTTATTTCACACTGTAACAATGAGTCCTACTTATTAAGTTATGTCATATTCATACTTGTTTTTTCTAATAAGTATATATTTATAATTATCCATTCTTTCCCCTGTAATTCCTTCTTTTTGTTCTTTCTTGCACTATAAGTTCCCCATTATCTGTGCTTATAATTCTTGGCTAATGTCCGATTGATAATGGTTATCGTTTAAATTATTATTAAATTATATACAAAATTTTCTCTAATTTTCTGTAACTCTGTATAACTATCCTTAACATACTATATATATAACTATACTCCGTGCTACGATCAAAAATATTCTTTTTCACATACCCCTATATTTGATCCTTTATTCTTTATGCTTTCTACCAAAATGGGGTGAATACAGAATTTAATATAATTTCACTGCTTAAGATACTATATAAAGAACGTACACATCCATAAACTAATTTTTAACTGATAAACATATAAAACCATACTTGTCTTCTCTATTTTAAGACTACATATACATGACTATTAATCAAGCAGTAGTCAAGTATATCATACTATCTGTAACTATCACACTTAACCAGTGTATAGTTTATGTATGTTTATAAATATTAATACTCCTCTTAAATTCAAATATCACAATATATATTATTTCCTAATTATTCTATAATGATGCTCGTTTAGCATGCATTATAATATCCTATCAACAATTTATCTAACTCACCATTTTGTTTCTTGCCCTTGTACTATTCATGAAGTAAATGCCATAATATTTCTATCCGATACTTTGTAGATCACTCCACCCTTGCAACATTTAAATACCTAATCAGCCATACTTTACATTCTATTTAATAATATACTATAAAACTCATAACATATATTCCGTTATTTAGCCTATACCCAAAACTATTTTGACTTACTTACTCCATCTGCACCGTTCGTTTAGCTATAAGGAGCATAGTCACTTAGAATATTTAAACATTCAGTATACTAACTCTATTCATTATTCAACACCATACTAATTAATATTGGAGCTAAAATAAAAATTTTTACTCTCTTTTCAAGGTGAGCTACCATTATTACAGACTTATATGGGAGGAGGAGACCAGCCAAGAGATCCTGGTCTGTCACTCATACTAGTCCTGAAAACTAGTCCTCTCATAAAGAACTTAATATATCACCATTTCTCTCTCTTTTTCCTTATTACTTCAGGTTTGTATTTTAACTTCAGAATACTCTTTTATAAAGATCATATTTCCTCTTTGTACTTGCATAATCATTCTCCTAATAATCTTTCTCTCTACCTATACTCTCTAATTGTCATTTATCTACCCTCTATTACATCTATACATATCACAATATGCATTTTTAAAAAAGTATAATTCAACTCTACACTTAAAATTTCCCCCTTTCATCTTATTGTTTCTGAATATGTTTTTTTGGATATTAGTTTTCGTGTTTTTCTATCCTTTGTGAGTTCTTTGTAACTGTCTCCTTTTATATTTCCTTAATACATAATTTATATAATCATATATAATTATAATTAAATATGTATAGTTAAATTAATATTAAATTATATGTTATTATTAATATATTTAGTTATTTTATTTATTTAAATATTTAGTTATTATATATATATTAATATATTATAAAGTATTGAAATTTATATAAGTAATTTTATTACATATATTTATGCTATAAATAATTTTTAATATAGATTAATTAATTTATATATAAAAATATTATTTTTTATATATATATTTTTTATATATATATATACATATATATATATATATATTATATAAGTTAATTAATAGTTATAATATAAATATATATTTATATATATATATATTATTAATTTCTATTTCCATTTACACAGTTTTAATACTTACTGTACTGTCATTAATATGTCAATAATATTATATACTTATGTAATTAATATGTATACTATATATTATATATTATTATTAGATATATCATTATATATAATGTTATATAAGTGGTATATATATATATTAACTATATTATATATAAATTTAATATTAATTACTATGATTATTATATTAGTATAGTATATATAATTAATAATGATGAATATAATATATTTAATATATATATAATATATATATATTAATATATATAATACATATATTTAATATTTATATATTATATTATAAATTAATATATAATTATATATATATTATTATATATATATTAATATATTATCTATAAATAATATATATATGATAATTAATTTATATATATTATTATATATCAATTATATATTATAGTATATATATTATATATATATATTATATAATATCATATATTATAAATATTAGTTTATGTATATATTATTAATTATATTATATAATATGTTGGAGTAGTGTTTATTAGATGAATTATTTACATATAAATGGTTAATAAGTGTAGAGGGATGAGACATGCAAGATAGAAAAAGAGGTATTGTACACCGCAGTATTTAATCTCAATAAAATGGAAAAGGAGAGTACTGACTAAACAAAAACTACCGAGAGTAGAATTTTGTCAGGAAACCACTCTTAAGTAACAAAGTAGGTGTCCAAATAACATGGGAGTATTACTACTCGTATGAACTCAAAATGATAGAAAAGACCAACAACCAGCTCTTTACCCACATGTGGTCCAAAAGACAAAGGATAGGAGAAAATCAGCTGAAGTAAGAACCAAATAAAAAAAAAGTCAGACGTACAGATGGATAGAACATGACCTATGATCTTTGAACTAAGTGTAGCGGGGCAAACTCGATTTGACTGTTGGTCCATATTTGACCACGCCGATTTACATATATAACAGACATCAGATTTATGTAAGACAAAGCTAACATAAGCTCGTGATGACAATCGCCATAATTAGAGTGACACTCTCATGAATATTTGCAAACGACATCCTCATTAAAGCAAAAAGGTAGCCACTTCATGTGAGGAACATTTATATATATTTCAGCCTGACTTCCTTATATAGACTCCGAGTGAGTAAGTTAGTGAAGATAGACTACAATCATTTGCGTGAGAAATATATGTTATGCTGTACTAAGCAGGACACACTCGACCCCGCGCTTGAACCTGTTTGAATTGGGTAACGACTTTCAGTGTATATTTAGGGTCTTGCACTTTCGTTAATCTGTTTTTTCTCGAACTCGGATGTTCCCACTTATGGTGTGCTTTGTTAGTAAGATAGTCCCGAATGGAGAGATAATAATTGAATTGAGCCCAGCAGGTTAGTGAATCATATTTTTGCGAGACGATCACATGTTTTCTTTGAGTTATACCGTGAGTCTCTTTCTAATTGAGAGATACGACAGGATAATAAGTATATTTGCTATGTGATTCCTTCTCAAAATTTAGTGCTTGTAGATAACGTCTTAATATCTGCTACATATAATGTTTTTGAGATAGAAAGCTGCTTTCAAATGATTTTTGATTTATATAGATAGGGGTCGCATGTCAGAATTCTGTGTTGAATAATACCAAATTAGATCTCTTTTGAAGATACTTTGATATTAATTTTTAGTTGAATCATCCTAAATCTCTCTTTGTCACTAAAGCTGCCGCACACATAGATCGATAGTCTAAAATCTCTCTACCTGATAAACGAAGTGTTTGTGCTCGTGCCATATCGTGCGTGCGCTCTTACCAATCGTCTGTGAAGTAATATAACGCACAACTATAACCTCACATTTACATTCAATGCTACGTTGCTATTTTATCCCCTGCTGTTACTATTATACTCAATATACTATTATATTATATCACAAATTTTTTTTCGAGAACCGAGATTGAGGTGCCATTTTGGTATGACTACCACATACTAGTCAATTATTTATTGAATCTTCCTTTTAGGGGCTTAGCCCTTTTGTTATGAGAGATGTCGTTACCTTAATTATTATATATGTTTGAAACAAAAGCCATATATATTATTGAGCTAAGATAACTAATGGGTACTAATTTATGTACGAAATAGCGTGGCCATTTATCTTGTACCTACTCCATAGGCTAAAATCTATTTTGTTCTATGCCTTTAAGGGAGGCTTTTATCCTAAATTTTTTATTGGAATTGTTATATTATCGACTATACAGTTGTATTATAACACATCATATGTGCAGTATATACTACTCAATATATTATAGTAGATGGGTCAATTTTATAGGCCTATAAATACGGTGAGTATTATATTTATTAGTATACCTATACTTTGGGTCCTTAGCCATGGGTATCATTTGAGACCCATGGAGGTATTTTGAATCTTCCTTTCGGGGCTTAGTACCTTAATTTTATTTATATATATACAATATTATTGAATGATACTTTAGATTGACGCTATCAAGATGATGACTAGTCAATGATTTATTCTAGATATAGAATATATACTCTAAGGCCTACCACTCGATCATATATAAATATACCTACCCCCTATATTATTAGGGAACCTTAGGTTAATCACATACAATAAAAATACTAAAAATTGTATTTATTTATTTTTATAATATTATTTTATTGACTACAATATACCTACATTTATTTCATGCACAATCGTGCTCACTCACAATAGCCGTAACATATTTCGGTTTACCTATATACTTGAATAGCATTTATGTATTATTAATCACTAAAACTTGAAAAGCTACTAACAAACCTACAACATACAACAATTATATATATAGTATATATATACAATATAATATATATATGTATAACACACACACCCAATCATAATCGCGACAAACAGCATTAATCTATCGGTCTATACACACGCATTCACAAGAAACAGCTGTAGATTTTTCTTCACTTAAACTTTAATTTCTATATATTCTTTATTTACTTATTTCAATATTTCGTCACTGGAAAAAATAATTATAACACACTTTCCTTGAAAACACTAAGATATTTTAGTATGATATTTTATTAATTATAAAATAATTTACACGTATTGTTAACCTAACTCATTACTCTATGCAAATTGTCGAGTACCGTGACCGCTATCTAGTTTTTCACATCCTACTCTCACTATTGGGGAGCTGACGAAAAATACCTATAGAATATATCATAAAATAGGATGTCTGACTGGGTTTAATGTATCTGCAGCAAGGAATAACTTTTTCCTCAGAGGCTGTTTTAACTCAACTTACGGAGTTGATTCATGAGCATTTTTTCTGAGACCATCAGTATTACGTTTAAAGCTCTGTTTGGACCATGAATATTTCAGCTTCGTTGACCTGCATAATCATGGGTCAATATTTTTAGAATACACCAAAGTAATTCGCTGCAATTCAGATCTAGATCATATTAGAGAGAATTGTTTTCCACTAATAAAACACTTGAGTGAGATGAGAGAAGATTCCAATTTGTATGTCTATTATTAAGCTGTGGTTAATTTTAGGAGTGGATGGAATGAAGTGCAAGATCTTGAAGCTTGTCGAAGGATTCGACACTAGCCCTGAAGTGACCCAAATCGAGTGACCCATCCAGAGTGCCTCTAAAATACTTGTGATTCAATTTGGAGGAAATAAGAAGATTAATAGGTATTGTGTACTAATGAGGATGATTTTTGTTTGGTGGTTCAATACCATTTATAGATGAAGTTATAAAAGGTATGAAGGAAATGTTAGAAATAGGTTCAGAAGATGCAAAGGGTTTTTAAGTTTATAGGAGTTAATATACATGAGTATAAAAGTGGTGTATGGTTTGAACAAGAGAAATATATGGAAAGTATGTGTGTTCTGGATAGAAGGGATTTCTTTGGTGATAGGGAAATGGAGACTAGGGAATTGACTTTATTTAGATCTTTTCTGGGACAAATAAAACTCTACTAGCGCTTACGCTCTTGCATAGGCAAACTTAATTTAACAAATATCACTTCTCTCGCCACATGCAGATGCACTTGCACTTACACTCAACTCGGTATTATTGAAGCCTCAATCTTTGATGCTCAAGCTTTGATGCTCACTTTATGCCCCGAGCATAAATTCTCAGCATTGATGCCCCAATTTGATGCTCGATCATAAATGCTCAGATTGAATGCTCAGATGATGCGTAACTTTGAAGGTTATATTTGATGATATCTTTTGATGATGTCATCTTTGATACAATCTATATTGATGATTCATCTCTGGTTTGAAATATTTTGATGGCTCATCTATACACGTTCCAACCTGTTAGAAACTTGTTTAACCTATGTTTATAGAGCTGATCACAGTGCAGCATGATCTTCTGCGTGAAGTCCCACGAACCCGCAGCAGGTGCGACGCGCCGGCGTTCCCGGTCGCGGTGCGCTCACGGCAGGCTGCAATATTTCCGCGGTAAGAGCACCAGCGGGTGCGCCAGATGCAGGCGCCATAATCCGGCGTACCCGCCAGACCGCGTGAAGCCGAGGCGCAATATTCCGCCGAATGAAATATCTACATATATATATATATATAATATATATATATATATATATTATATATATATATATATGATGTTATATATATATATTATATATGAGTATAGATATATAGTATAATAGATATATATATATTATATAGTTAGTATCTATATATATATATTTACTATGATCATTCATTTTATTTCATATTAAAACATTTCAATAGAATTTCTTTGTCAATTATAATATGAGTACATTCATTTTTATTTACATACTAACCATTTTTTATTAAAAGACTTTTCGCGAAACGTAAACTGTACTCATGTAAGGACCTAGGTTATTTAATCAGATATTTATTAACGATTAATTTTTTACTTAATACTTTTTACTTAATATTTTTAATTTATAAAAGTTTTTAAAATTTGTATGTAAGAGAAAAAAATCAGAGTGTGTGATATTAGTGATCATATGTTTATTTTACTACAATTGTATTTTTAGTTTTATATATTTATTTACATTACATACTTTAAAGCATAAACGAGTAAACAATTGAGTGTTATCTTACGTTTGTATTTTGTTTTAACTGTTTACTGGGCTTTTATACTTTCTGCTTTTATCTGTTTAACTCCTGTTTAGCTGCTTTCAACTCACATAGCATTAACATATGTACATTTAGAAGCAAGTAGCAGTAAAAAATAGAGTGTTACGTAACACTAGGGGGGATGGTAGGTTTTGTTATTACTGCTTTACTGGTTTTAACGTTTCTGGGCTTTATGCATGTATTTCTGCTTTCTGTTTAAACATCACATACATTGTACAGTACTTAGAAGCAGTAACGCAGTAAAACATATGAGTTAAAACTACCTAACACCTAGGGGAAATTAGTATGCTTTTGTTTTCACTGCTTTATCTGCTTTACATTCTGCTTAATGCTTTACTTTCTGCTTTACTGCTTTAACTTTCTGCTTTAACTCGCTGCTTTACTGCTTTACGCTTTACGCTTTCTGTTTACTTGTTTTAACTTTGCTTGTACTGTTTTAACTCATTTATATTTATTAACGATTCTTATTTTTTCTTTGCCTTTTAAATCGATTTTACATTTTATTTTTATTTTTTATGGTTTTTATTATTATGGTTTTATTATTTTTACCAGTTCTTTTTTATTATTATTTTTATTATTTTATTCATTTTATTTTTTATTTTTATTTTTATTATTATACTTAGTGTTTATTTACTTCATGCCGTATTGGTTATTATATATTTAGAAACACATTCACGTATGAACTTAGTACACATTCACTATGAACTTATACACACTATGACACTTTTATAAAACTTCACTTAATGACACTTATAACACATTCACTATGACACTTACATTAGGCCATAGACACTTACATTTACGACTTATACACACACTACACACAATCCACATCTACAATATTCTCGTATGACATCACCCACACACACCAGATTTAATTACACTACACAGCAGGCATTTCTTACATCACGCTACAGATTGAACTTCACGCGCAGATTTACTTTACACTCACACAGCCGATTTAACTCTCACCGCGGATGTTACTTCACACTATAGACGTATATTTATATAAACATTTATGTTTTATGTAAACTTACGAGATACATAAGAAACTATTTTAATATAACTGATACTGCTTCACAGTTTCTTATTTTTCTCGAATGAAGAAGAAACATTCTTGAACCAAAAGAAATTCTTATTAACTGCAAAATTGTGCTTTTTGTTTAATAATTTTGTAATGACTATCAAGTTTTCTAATACTTTTAGCAATTATGAATTTTTATTAAAAACATATATTGTTAGCTACTTAAAGCAATAAATCGTAAATCAGTAGGGCGAGCCCCTAGCACCCCTCTACACTACAATGGCGTATGCACGTTGATGTCTATTGACTTACTGCTTAACTCATCATTTAGCCATGAATAAGTATATCGAATGTCCCAAATTGAGTAAAACACATTCTTACAAAAATTTAAAATAAAATCTTTTAGTTCTTATCAAATCTTTTGCACGTACCTTCATTCTTTTTACATTTTAACAAACATTTAACGTTTTTTTATATAATTCGGATTTTTTATTATTATTATTATTATCTAATGTACAAAGACATTCCATCACGAGAAAACACAACAACCCGCACTCATTACAGATACGAAACTGACCTCTTCTGTATGTGTTGAAATAATCCTTAAGCGCTAATTAGTGGATATACTTTTTGTACTCCGGGGCGATTTAGACCAATGTCCAGTCAAAATATATTCTCAAGCTGACGCTTTTTCTGTCGAAATGTGGTGCATATAATGCGTCTTAGGCTAAAATTAGGTCTAAAATGAGGATCAAGCTTTTGTATCCCCCGGCTGATTTAAAGCTAATATAGGATCAAAAGTATCAGTATAGACAAGATCGAGAATCATGTTATTATTAATTTTTATAAATATATTTTTCAAACTGAAACATGCTGGAGTGGTAAGATCCTTTAAGCAGGTAAGAAGGAAATGGTTACCTTTCTTGTGAGTGGACCGAGTAATCCTTATCTCTTAATGACCTCGTATGTGATTGGTCGAGAATTTATTTTATGCTTTTTGGTTTTACGTATGTAAGAAACATTTTTTTCATATCTGAATCTTATTTGAGGATGAAATTATATTGAGGATGCGTGTTTTGATCCAAATCATTTTAATAAAATCTACTCCGTTTTTGGCTCTTAACGTCGTGCACAAGGTTTCGGTTTTGTATAAAAGTGTTCTATTTTTGCACTATAAGTTAATCATAACCACTTTAAACATGTTTAATACAAGACAGTTATCCAGGTGGGAAATGAAGATCCCATGGAAGTGGGTTTGCAATTCTTAATATAAAAGAAACGATGGATTTGATTTTCAAGTGTGTTGACCGATACCCTGTTATATACAAGCGTATTTCGTGTAGTCCAGATGAAATTACTGTTGTATATGTAAATGCCACTGAGAGTGCTTGACAGAATATCTTTAAAACCGAAGTCAGCTTTAAACTGACCGAAGCAGGTTTTTAACTTGCGAAGAAACATGCGATAAGCAACTTACTCTACCATCAATTTATAAACATCAAAACATAATAGTTTGGAAGTTAGAATATGCTATAGAATTATGAACAAAGTATTTGAACCTACATTATTTGGATTCTACGATTTCAGGCCTAGGCGATGAAATATTGTTAGTAGGTACGTAAAGCGAATGTTAATACAGATGAGAAGAATTTATGTTATTAATTAGTAACCGTATTCATTCAATGTTATACGCAAGATATACTACGCATTTAGAAAAACTGGATTGATGTCCAGAACATCATCGATCGCTTCCTAAGTTCCATAGACGTACCGAAATTCATTTATCTACTTAGAAACAATGGCAGGAAAGTATTTATGCACGTGACCCTGAATGTAAATATACTATGGATATCTGAGCGGGAACTTTTTTACAGTATGTGTTAACTGAGTGTATTTATGAGATACGAACCTATATCATCGATAATGATATATAATGATTGGGGCATACTTTTGCAGAAGATTTAGAGAATTTAATATAAATTGAATCATAACATTATGTGTAAGTATGCTGGAAGTGTTATATATATAAATATTCATGTATTATATTTAATGTGACTTATATAATTAAAGTTCATTTTAAAATTAAAATTTTGATTAGTTTGGATTTATTTTAATTTTGGTTTATGATATATATATATGATGTATTTTATATATTATTATATATATATAGTATTATTATATATAATAAGTGATATATATTATATCTATTATTATATATTATATATATATATACGATATATATATTTATTATATATATATATAATATATATATGATATATTAATTTAAGAATTACTGTGAAGATATGATTATAAATTTTCTACATTATATGAGTAAGAGTATTTTATTATCCTTATTTTACTGTTCTTATGATCAATATTTACTGTATGTTAAGAGTTTAGAATAAGACGGACCAGGTTCAGGGATCTAAACACATTGTTTTTACATAGTAAAACAAAGAGCGATAAATATATTCTCGACAATCGACATCGAGGTCATTATGAGATAAGGTTTCAGTCGCCCGTCACAAGAAAGGGTAAGCAATTTCTTCTTACCTGCTTAAAGGTCTTACGATCAGCTATGTTTTCTTTGAATCTATTTTATAAAATAATAAAACATTGATTCATTGCCATACGCATGGAATTACTTTTGACCTGATATTAGGCTGTAAATACGTGATGAACAAAAGGCTTGTCCTAAGATTTAGACCTGAAATTTTAAGGCCTAGTAGTTATTGCAGACAGTCAACATTTTAACAGAAAAGGTCAGCTTGAAATTTTTTGACCTGGAATTAGGTCTAAATCGCCGGGGTAAAAAGGTTTATCTAAATGTTACCTGAAGTAGTTATTTCATACACAATTTTAGCAGAGGAGGTTAAGTTGTTCGTATCTCGTAAGAGGAGTGCGGGTATGTGGTGTTTTCTTGCGTGATGATTGTGCAAGTGTAATAGGTAATTAAATAATAAAGAAAATCGAATTATTTAAGAAAACTTTGCAAATATTTCAGTTTACATCGAGCGAATAATATAATGTAAGTGAATAATTGTTATTTTAAATATAAGAACTTAAAAAGATTTTAATAATGTTATGTTGCAAGGAGAACTTCATTTGTTATTTTTAATCTTAGTTACAGGTTTAAGATGACTGTAAAGCAGTAAGTCACATAGAACATAACGTGGATAGGGCTTGGTGTAGAGAGGGGTGTGGGGCTTGCCCTACTGATTTACTTATTTATTACGAATACGAATATATGTTTTTAATAAATTTTTCATGAAAATTTTAGTAAAGTTATTTTATAACTTGATAGTTATAAATTTAAACAAAAAGTGTTAAAGTTAATAATAATATTCTTTGTTTTCATAGATAATGATTGATTTATTATAGAGTTTTAAGAAACTTTTGAAAAATTTTTAGTTATATTTTGAATGAGTAATATAAATGTTTTATTAGAGTTAAAACATGAAAATGTTTTAATAATGTTAATACGTTATATTGTGGGGGTTAAAAAAAAGGGAGTATCCGCGTAGTGTATGTAAGATCGGGTGTGTGAGTGTAAGTAATCTGCGTGTGTAAGTAATCTGTGTGTGAGTGTAAGTATCTGTGTGTGAGTGTAAGTAAATTGTGTGTGTGTGTGTGTGTGTGTGGTGTGTTGTGTGTGTGTGTGGTGTTGTATAAGTGTAAATGTAATGTCCATGGCTAAATAATAAGTGTCATAGCTGAAATGATGTTGGTATAGTGTGATATAGTGAAATAGTGTGTATAAGGTCATAGCTGAATAAGTGTCATAGTGGAATGTGTGTATAAGTGCTAGTGTAAGTGTAAGTGTCAAAATAATAATAATAATAGGCATGAGTAAATAACTAGTATAATAATAAAATAAAAATAAATTAAATATAAAAATAATAAAATAATAATAAAAATAAATATAAAATAATAAAATTTAATAAAATAATGAAATAATCTATAATAAAAAATATTAAACAAACTAAAAAACAAAATGTATAAATATATGAGTTAAAACAGTAAAGCAGAAGTTGAAACAGTAAGCAGAAGTTAAAGAGTAAGCAGAAAGTTAAAGGCAGTAAAGGCAGAAAGTTAAAGCACGTAAAGCGAAAGTTCAAAGGCTAGTAAGCAGAAGTCTAAAAGCAGTAGCAGTAGGACAAAAGCATCTAATGCCTCTACGTGTCAGGGTAAGACGCTCTATTGTTTTACTGCTTATGCTTAAGGTATGGTAATCGTATGTGAGTTAAAATGCAGTAAAGAGAAGTTAAAGCGTAAGCGAAGTTAAGCAGGTAAAGAGTAAACAAAAACATACTATCCGACCCTAGGTGTTAGGTAACCTTATTGTTTTACTGCTTATAGTTTAAGGGTATGGTTATGTATTGTGAGTTAAAGCATAAAGCAGTGAGTTAAGCAAGTACAGGCCAGAAAGTAAAGCGTCGCAGTAAAACAAAGCATAACTAATCCCTGTGTTAGGTAACATCTATTGTTTTACTGATTTCTGCATTTAAGGCTATTGAAATGTTAATGTTTTAGTAAATTTCGTGACATTGTAGTAAATAAAATGATTTATATTACAAATACTCTGGGGAATTGTTGTTTTTCTTTTAATACATTTTTAAAAAATTTATTAAATTAAAAAGTATTAAGTAAAAAGTATTATGTTGCTTTCTTAATACATTTGTATTAAATGAAATGTAGATCAGCCTATGTAACCCGTGACTAATGGTCAAAATGTTTTCAATAAACATGGGTAAGTTCAGTGTATGTGTGACTCAAGTATTTTGAAAAGAATTTTTGAAAATGTTTAAGTATGAGATAAAAATGACTCATAGTGATATAATAATATATATATATATTACTATTATATAATTTATATATATTTATATATATATTATATATATATATATATATAATATATATATATTATATATATTATATGATGTATATATTATTATATTTTTCATGTTGCGGGAATATTGCGCTGCGGGCGCACGCGGCGGCGGGTACGCGGGATATGGCGCTGCGGGGGCACGCGTGGCTGTTACGCGAAATGATTGCGCCTGCGGCGCAGCGGCGGACGGAACGCGGCGGGTCGACCTGCGGGTGGGGTTTGTGGGACTGTCACGCGGAGAACACATAATGACCCTTGTGACCCACTGATAATATCATGACCTTTGTGACTCACTGATCATATGATCTTTGTGAGCCATCATGGATTATTTCATCACATTAATCACATCATATCGATGGTATGCAAAGATAGTATCAAAGATCGAGTCTCAAAGATGAAACCTTCAAAGTTGAGGCAGATCAGTGTGAGCATCAATGCTGAGGCATTTATGATGGAGGCATCAAAGTTGGGGCATCATTAATGGGAATTTATGCTGGGGCATCAAAGTTGAGGCCAAAGCTGGGCCATCAAAGTTGAGGCTTCAAAATATCAAGTGTGTGTGTACGTGTAAGTGCATCTGCGTGTGGGTGTGAGTGTAATCGTGTTATATTGTGTTTAATCTAAGTGTGCTATGGAGAGTGTGCGGCTTATGACGTGTCATAGTGTGTAATAAGTTAGAAAAAGACTAACTCATAGTAGGTAAGCATTCCTAGCAGGTTTAATTCACATTCGGTTCTCATACTTTTACCTAGGGGTAGAAACCATATTAGGGCTTTCGGGGCTCAGGGAGGCTAAAAGGTTGAAAAACAGTGGGCACTCAGTGGCACTATGTGGCACTCCACGTTGGCACTATGTGGCACTTTCACTTGGCACTGTAACATGTGCACTCACTGGCACTCATTTGGACTCATGTGGCACTGCACTTGCACTCA
The DNA here is from genome assembly GCA_015478945.1 of Trachelipus rathkii. Classification (NCBI taxonomy): domain Eukaryota; kingdom Metazoa; phylum Arthropoda; class Malacostraca; order Isopoda; family Trachelipodidae; genus Trachelipus; species Trachelipus rathkii. The sequence goes on from JABUQX010080974.1 coordinate 21,223, forward strand.
TCTGGCACTCTGCACTTCATCTATATCTTCATAAAGAACACTAATAGAACATCACTGAGGTATTTTAACGGTGATTGGGAACATCAAGCATCAGTCAGCGTTGGGTCAAATTGACATGGTTAGTGTAGCGGTCAAGGCTGAAATATCATGGGCAAACAAGGTAAAGACGTCAAAAAAATAGGGTAAGCCTAAAGGAGCCAAAAATACGTGGTAATTGACCAATGGAAGACAAAGGGTTGGTCGTGTGTTGGTACGTGTGTATAAGTGTAAATGTAAGTTATATGGTAACATGTACTGTTATAGTGAATGTGTGTGATACAGTGTCATAGTGAAGTGTTTGTGTATAAGTTTGTGTGTTGTGTGTTGTGTGTGGTGTGTGTGTGTGTGTGTGTTGTGTGTCGTGTGTGTGTGGTGTGTGTGTGTGTGTTGTTGTGTGTAGTCTCATCAGTTAGGATAGATCCATACATGCGTTCAAGTTAGGAAGATATGTGACGGGTGGGGCACGAGTGGCCAGAAAATTGGAGTGGGCCAAAAAACCATGGTGTACGGCAAGGTTAATGCCGAAGATATCATGGGGCAATACAAGTAAAGACATAAAGATAGGCTACGCTAAAGAGATAAAATTCGTGGCCAATTGACCCATGAAGACATAAGGTAGCAAAAATTACGTCCAAATTGACCCATGGTATTGGCAGGTGGTCAACAAGGTAAGAAATCAAGAAAATAGGGATAAGCCCAAGGAGTAAAATTGCCGTGGGCAAAATGGCCCACGGTCGAAAAAAATTGACCCATGGTATCTATATCATGGTCAAACAAGGTAAGACATCAATAAAGGGGTCTAAGCCTCTAAAGGGAGATCAAAATTGCCGGTGAAATGGCCCACGTCGAAAAATTGGGGGGCTAAATAAGATAATAGCGAGTTACAACGGTGCTGACGCACCGTTTGCGGCAACCCTTCTTCGAAGGGTTTGCGAAAAAATTGGGGTTGCCTGAAATTTAGGGCTGCCAAAATAATTAGGGTTCTCAAAAAATTGGGTTTCTCAAAAATTTGGGTTCTCTAAAAATTAGGCTTTTCCAAAAATTAGGGTTCTCAAAAAATAGGGTTTCAAAAAAATTAGGGTTCTAAAAAAATTGGGAAAATTGACCCATGGAAGACAAAGGGTTGGTCGAAAAAGAGGTCAGGCCAAGAAAGGTAAAGGCCAGAAAGGTCAGGGCGGGTAGAAAATACGAGCTAAGAAAGGTACGGCAAAAAAAGGTCAGGGAGGTTTCGGTCAGGTAGTGGGTTTTTCTCGCGTCAGAGTGGGTTTTTCGAGCTGTGGTCAAATACAACACGTCCAAATGTTAGCCCTATACTTCACGTAATTCAGAAAAGAAAAGCTACAAACATACCTCGGGGAATGCTTAAAATACACTAACACTACACCTGAATCTCAACCTTCTTATTACATGTACATACTGTTAAAAAAATATTTGTTAATTAAGCATATAATGATTTAAACAAAATAATCACAAACTAACCATGAACACAAAAACAATTTTAAACATTTTACAAAAAACTCTGTAAAAATGAAAAAAAAAAAAACTATCAATCTCCCACACATGAATCCAGCATTTGAGTATGTTCAACTTCCAACAAAAAAAAAAAAAGAAAAAAGTATCTTTGATCAATAGTAAACTTCTCCCTGCACACTTGCAAAACAAGTCATAAACTGCCCAGCCTACAAACAAGAAAATAACAAATCCTTTAAAGATAAAATTAAGTAAGGGTGCAAACAATAGGTAACATGACAAAGTGACAGTAAAAACATAATAACTCTTAAATCACGACAAATGGGACTGACAAAATCTCAAATTACACTTTAAAACTTAGGTAAACAAACTATATCATTTAGCACCATGTGCAACTGTTTTCGTTAAACTAAATTGTATTCTACATTGCAAAAGAGTAACTATTATTCTCCAAACTAAAAACCTCCTCTATCGTTACATTTCATTGCTATCGTCTATTTCAACCCTACAAGATCATACTAAGCATAATATACACACATTCCGAACGAGACGGGTTTCAACAGGTTTCAGCAAACACTCACACTGTCTCAAACACATTCAACAATAAAAAAGCTTAAATCTCGGCCCATCATCAAACACTACTTATGAGGCAATCGACATAAAAAAAGCCTTTGATACAGTCCAAACGCAATCTAATACACAAGAATAATAACGATCGAACACATCCCCCCATTATTTAAGAAGATGGGGGGGCTTTTCCCATGTTCTTCTCAGGGAGAACATCCAATACAGTAGATCAACAAAAGAATCACGTACAGTAATATCAAATATTGCGTACTACAGAGGAGCAATAACTATCGCATAACGCTTCATTCAACTTATTCCAGCCGACTACAAACCACAAACACACTACACAAATATAACAAACTACTCAGATGATATCTAACAAACACCTGAACTCTAAACCACACAATTCTTCTGGACTCACACTACATTCAACCAAATTCAAACTTGTGCTAAGCGATACAGAATGTTGACATCAACGTACAAAGTCATTATCACACTATAATTACAACATACCGTAAAACTTGGCATCCCAAATCTTTTTTAAATTAACATAGCATATCACCAAAAAAAAAAAAACTCAAAATTCTAAACGAGACATACCCTCATCAAAACACATTGAAAACATAGAAACATCAGAAATAGGAAACTAACATACTAAGAACCATAGCTTCAGCAGGGAAACTAATAACATACACAAATGTATCAACACAATCTACAGCATATCATCTGTCAAGGCTGAATTACGCGTCACCTTATGGCACCATTTATTAACCGGGGAACATGAGAAAACTTCAAACCCACTAGCTAAAACAGGCACATCGGAATTATAAACCGGTTGCACACACTACATCACAGAACACTTACACGAAAGAACCAAATATACCCACAGATAAAATTTAGAATGATAGGTCACAGTTCTACGACTTTAAAAAAATAACAACACTAAACCCCATGCCCCACAGCACTTCCAACCTACTAATACATCACAGGTTAAAAACCTCCATCTTCCCGCCTTATTCCATACAAATCCTAAACTACATCCGGCTCCCACAGGGCAACACCTGTTAGAAAACTTATAATAACGTTCACATAACTGATAATTTATTTAATCCTTTCCATATAGACTAGAGGAGGTCAATTTACAATGAAATTTCAACTAATTCGATCTCTTCACTGTAACAGTCCAAATACTTTGGCTAAACTAAGATCGGGTCCGACACCAAAACCTGTAATATTACAATATCAGGTTTTCAACTTAACCACGACCACACATTAAATATTGCAGCAAAATCAACCAGGCCGGGAGACTGTTCTCAATCTCCTCCTAGAGTGTCTCAGCTAACATCGTCCAGAGCATCTGGAGCATCACACTAAAATTTAAGCGATCTTTGGTGAGGCGACTGCAGGGGACCGGGTATACTAGTGAGGGTTCGTGGCCGAACTCTGATAAGGGAGGGTATATATATTTAATATATATATATATATATATTATACTATAATATATATATTATATAATATATATATTTATATAATAGTATATATATTAGTATATATATATATATATATATATATATATACTATATATATAGGGTATATTTAATATATATAAGGGTTGGCCGACCACTGGAATTGTGGCCGCGACAAAAATAACGCACAACACCAAGTAATTTTGTCGCAGCCACTGGGCACACTCACTGGATGGAATTATTGCTCAAATGAGGCAGGACGCATACGGCACCGCACGCGGACCCGCTTGCGTTGTCAGATCCCTAATATATATAATATATATTTATTATATATATATATATAATATTATATAATATAGTATATATATATATAGGTATATATATATATATTATTTATCTATATTATTATATTATATATATATAGTAGAATTCTCACACATAACCTGCAATCCTACAGATCTTGAAGTACTTTAAAAGACTTTCCGAATTTATCTAAATAACTTATAGTTTTTCTAACCAAATTGTTCTCTTTTTATGGTATTCCGAAATTGCATAAGCAAGGCATTCTCCTTCGTCCAATTTGAAATGCTAGCACGGGGCATGGTTTGGCTCCAAGGCCTTCCGATTGTTTGCAAGTATGAAGAGAGGGAGAGAGAGAGAGAGAGAGAGAGGGGAGAGAGAAGAGAGAGAGAGAGAGAGAGAGAGAGAGAGAGAGAGAGAGAGAGAGAGAGAGAGAGAAAAGAGGGGAGTTATTATGAAAATGCCAATTTCGTATGTGTAGAAAGATTTCAAATAATAATAATAATAATAATAATAATAATAATAATAATATAATAATAATAATAAAAATATATAATAATATGAATATATAATCAATAATAATAATATAATAATAATAATAATAATAATAATAATAATATATATTTATTATATTATTATTATTATTATTATTATTATTATTATTATTATTATTATTATTATTTATTATTATTATTATTATTATTATTATTATTATTATTATTATTATTATTATTATATTATATCCCGCATGAATGCAGGGTGGTGTCAGCTGCAGATATTTTCTGCAAACATCTGCAACCGTTCACGGGAAGAGATGAAACAGCGATAGAGGAGGTTCTGTGCTCCTGGCTACCACGCACAGATTCTTCTTCGTATGGTCCAACTGTGTCTATTATATTCATTCAATATTTATTTGCCAGAAACTAAATTGAGAAAAATTTATTTTTTTAATTAATAAATAATAATAATAATAATAATAATAATAATAATAATAATAATAATAATAATAATAATAATATAATAATAATAATAATAATAATATAATAATAATAATAATAATAATATAATAATAGTTATTATTATCATTATAATAAATATTATTTTTAATATAATTTTCGTTATTATTTTATTATTATTAATTATTATATTATTATTATTATTATGTATATTATGATATTATTATTTATTATTATTATTATTATTATTATTATTATTTATTATATTATTTATTATTATTATTATTATTATTATTATTATTATGAATAAAATAAATATTAACATGAATAATTATTCATAAAATATTTTTTGTTTATTTTTTGTGAAAAAGATTATTAACTATTATTGATTCTTATATTATTATTATTATTATTATTATTATTATTATTATTATTATTATTATTATTATTATTATTATTATTATTATTATTATTATTATTATTATTATCGTCGCCACTATTGCAGATTCAGTTATTATATCCAATAAAATTCGGTATTTTTATTACTTGACAACTCTCTCTCTCTTAATATCACCAAATAAAGAGAATTTTTTTCTCTCTCTATTATTCATTCATTTCTGTATCATTCGAAAGGTATTGTGAGCATCGCTTTCTATTCTAAAGTCTTAATATATAATTCTTTTTAAAAAAAAAAAAATTAACACGTTTAGAAACGTTTAATAAAGTCCCCGAATCTGTGTACAGCTTTACAGAGGGAAGAGATTTACAAACGCTCTCTCGATCAGTGTGGGGTCTTTACTTGAAGAAATAAAGTCGGTTGATCAGCAGTTATTCATTAATAGGAAAAAAAAGCCGCACTCGGCACATCGGAAATCGTTTCATCGAAAGGGAACACCTACCAGGCACGTTTGATTTGTGAGGGCTGAAGACCCACGAGGGAGTTTAATCCTGTAGGGTATCAAAAACGTCCGTTTTACTCTTTCTTTATCAGATTTAAATGTCCTTTTCAAACCAAACTTTGCGTTTGACCTTATGACCTTAAACTCTGCTCCGTCAGTTACTTTCCATACCCTCTACGGGAGATCTCACGCCCAGGCTTGGTCTTGCAGAGTCCTGGAATGCTCCTTTGCCCTCACTGTATTCGTAGACTTATTTTAAGAAAATTCTCAGTAGGGAATTTTGAGATCGGGGAAGATGTCTCTTCGTTATTATAAGTTGTTGTTGTCATCATTTTTTTTTCTTCCATTTACGCTATATTGCCTTATATTTTTTGTAGATTTATTGTTCCAAAAAATTTTATCATTATTATCATTATTTTTCAAAGTTCTGACAATGTTCTAAAAAGAATTAAAAATTAAATATACAGACTTTGTAAAATAAAAATTTGATTCCGCAGAGTATTAATACGAGTCTTTCTCCAGTTTTCAATCACAAAAGAAAATAAAATAAAATAAAAAAAGTTAAAGTAACTTTTGTTCACTTTCCAATAACGAGATTGGAAGAAAGTCTGCAAGGAACAGAAAGAGAGAGAAAAAGTTTAGAAAATTACCAATTAAATTTTAATAAATCAATTTCCATGTTCTTTCCGCTTATTATACATTCATTTGAATTTCGATGAAAAATAATATTGTCCATTTATTCAAGAAATTTATTCCGCTTAGCCTGAGTTGATAGCTATACACATTTTTTATAAGAGAAGTGAAGCAAAGCTAATGTGAAAAACAAATGCATGAACGCTTTACCTCCGTGCTGACAGAAGAAAATCAATGTTTCAAATATTTTTTCCTTTAACGCAAGGAGGTGTAAAAATAATAGATGTTAGATTAATACCTTGTGGGATATCTCTTTACTATATCTGTTTCCAGTCTCTTACTTTCCTTCCCTTGTGTTATCCGTAATTACTTTCGGTCAAAAATCGTGTTTTAAAATGCTGGTAGTAAAGTCCGTGTTCGTTTCTGCTTATTAAACATTCATTTGGATTTCGATGAAATTATTAGGTTTCATTTCTTCTCTTCATCCGTTTATTTTATATTATTTTATATAAAAAATGTTTGCTTTTACCACATTTTAGTTTAGTTTCAAATTTTTGGAAGATTTTCCCAACTCGTTTTCGCATCCCCTATTTTTATATCCTCCCTCAAAATCTTTGAATGAAGACTTTCCCAACTCTTTTGAGACTATTTTCTCCTTTAATGAACTTCTATTTAAAGTAACAAAACCAGTTGCAATCGGTTTCTTATATATCGAAGATTCCTTTCTAAAATTTAATTGATACATTATAGATATATATATAAATTAAGCGAATGAGATAGAAGAGGATATATATATACATACTTATATATACCATATACTACAAAATTACTACAATATTATTAATTGTATTGTTATAACATTTATATACATATATAATTGATATAAGGTCTCCTCTATAATAATATGAACTTTCTATTTATAAGATTTTTGGTATTACAAAAGTAATATTTAAACGATTGCAGTCAGTTTTGCTAAGTATAAGTATATTATTATATATTATATTAGTACTATATATAAAGGGCTAGTATGAAATATAATTCTTGTTTTTACCTGTTATAGGTATTATTCCTATTATCCAGATACAGTATATACATTAATGATAAGCATGAAAGGTACTACTACTAATATTAAGAGTAATTTCTTATATCGTTCAAGATCTATATATATATATATTATGCTATATATATATCACATGAAATATAATAAAGAATAATATAGATATGTATATTTTAAGCCGACAGAGACATCGATATAAGTTAGAGTAAGAGTATATATATTGATACTAGATGATATTTATATATACTCATATATATATGATAACTGATGTTTATAAGTATATCAGTAGGAGTGTATTACTTTATATTATATATGTTTGTTAATATTTGTATATGTAATATATACTATATTAAGTCACATCACATTAATACATCCTATTTATACAGAATATATATCCCTAACATTAGTAGTGTCCCTGAAAAGTATTATTAAAATATGATTATAGGGTAAGAATACTCAGTAATATTATATTTTAATTATTAAAATAAGTATATATATAATACTATGTATAATTAGTTGATATATATTATATATATATATACTAAATATATAAAAGTACTCATATTAATATATATAATTATATATATATGATATATTAATATATATATATATAATATATATATAGTATATAATTAAATATATATCTATATTATTAATATATATGTAATATATATGAGTATTATATATATATAAGTATTATATTATATTATTTTATGTAATATATTTATTATATTATATTATTATTATTATATTTATTTATAATATATTATTATTTATTATATTATTATTATTTAATTATATTATTCTTTATAATTATTATTATTATAATTATTAATTATTTATATATTATTTAATTATTATTTTTATTATTTTATATTATTATTAATTTTATTATATTATTATGTAATCTATAATATTTATTCTTATAGTTTAATTAATCATCATTATATATTATGTATTATTATTTTCTAATTATTAACTTATTAGTATTAATTCCTTATTAATTTAATTATTATTATTATTATTATTGATTATTATATTATTATTATTATTATTATTATATTTATTATTATGTATTATTTATTATATTATTATTTTATTTTATTATTATATTAATAATTATTATGATATTTTATTGTTTATAATATATCCTTCATTTTAATTAGTTATAGCATGATTATTATTTAATTATATTTTAATTATTCATTAGTTATCTCTCTCTAACGCCATTATTATTATTATCTATAATAAAACCCATTATTACTATTTTTCTAATTACTATTCATTTTCCAATTTAAAAAAAAAAGAAAACGAAATCGAAAATGTTTTCATACCACGTCCATTTATTGGTTACTTCATATCAAGAGGCTCCAAACATCGAGAGATTTCCTCTCAGTAAAATTAGCCATTACGCTAAATGCACATAAATCGAGCACGCGCAAGATGGTATAAATAATTAGACTACTCGATAATGAATACATTTAATAACTTAAAATATAAAATATTAATGGAAGTTGGTTGAACGATTAAAGTTAGTTATCTATTTATTGGAGCCTAAAAGGCATACTAAATATAGTATAGTATATATATACTAAAAATATAATATATATATACTGTATATCTTTATATAGTATAGATGATTGCTTTATTTGTTAAGATTTATATGGAGGCATCTGTAGAACTGGGTGAACTACTGATAGCGTAAGTATTTATATTTATATATATATAATATTGTATCTAGTAAAAAACAGCTATCTTAAATCCATTCGGCGCTCTGAGACGACAAAAGGGGTACCAGTGTGTGTCATGAAATCAATTAGTAGATAACTCGACCGCGCCGGAGTGTGGATCTTCCAGATTTAAAAGTGGTGCAAAACCAGAATCCTCGTGGAACGGGCGAAGAATACTAGACTTGTGCTGATCCATGACCGAGAATGAATGAAGAGATAGAGGAGATTGGAAATTTCAAAATGACTGTGACTATATAAAGAATTGGAGATCTATATATCTGAAAATGAGTCTCCTTATCTATTTTGTCTAAATACGTTCTTTTTTTGTATAATAATAATAAAGTGCATTTTACATCTGGAAGAAGAGTGGAAATTCCAATGCTTATGAAAGTCACTTGTCTGAATGATTTGAGTATGGATATTTTTTGAGATACGAGTAGAGAGAGAGATATAGGAATACGACGGCGTATATTGATTCAAAAAGTAATTACTGTAGGATATTGTAGTTATTACACTGAAAGATGGAAATTAAAGAAAATATTGTAAATCGAGGTTGGTGGAGACCGATTAATAAAAAAAAGTAAAAATTTAAACATAAATTAATAGCAAGCGCAGAGATAATAATTTAAGACATCTGCTAAAATAAATAAATTTGATATAAAATTATATACAATAATACTGATAGTCTAGATAGATGATGTTGAATAGGAATGCAATGAGTACTATAATAATACGAATAAATAATAAATATTTCTTTAATATAAATCATAATATAAATTTTCACTCAAATCCTATTTCTAAAAGTATATGAATAAATATTCAAATACAAATTATTAAAAAATTATATAAAGGAAGAAATTTATAAAATATGAACTTAAATAATTAGAGCTAAATAATATATAAATACATTAAGGGAAGTCATACTGCGTATTCCGCCATGTCTACATCCCGTCGATAAGTCAGTTTACCAGAATGTAATATATCTCTTCTCAAATTGCAATTCGCTCTCCTTTCTCTTCTCTGAACAACCAATTTTTCCTGTTATGCCAATGGATTGCTCCATGGTCTGGATATACTTAATTTTCTTGTTGAGTATCACTGTATTATTAAGCAGCGCTTCTTCCACATTTATCTTTTGCCGCGCGAATGGAGTTGATATACTGTTTTGACATACTTTATAGTATATTAGTGATTTGGTGATAATGTAAATAAATAATGTTTAACGATAATTTTTTTAATGAATGGTTTTCCTGGTCAGAAATGCAAATTTTAAGGTGAAGATATTATAATAAACATAGTAAGATATTGTAATAACAAGGGGGGTTGGGCGGCTGATAATGATAATAGGAATAGTAAAGTTCTTCAGTTAGTGAACTTTTTAATATATAGTAGATAAGTGTAAAATAAAAATTAAATATTGTGAGAATATTATGTAGGCAAGACAATATTGAATATTAAAATAGTGCATGATGTGATAGTAAGGAATTTATCGATAGTATGATAGTGGCTGATGAGTATTAATAATAGCTAGTGGCATATTTATGATTTGTATTATCTAATGTTGTGTTTGTTTTATAATGTGATTTATGGCTACGTTAAATGTAGTTTATGTTGTATGTAATAGTATATTTTTAAAATAATTGAGTTTATGAACAAAAAGCGCCCGATAGCTTCAGTGTTAGAGCACTGCGCCTCAACAAGGCGAGGTCCGTTCGGCTAAGACTGGTCGGGGTGGGAAGATGTAGCTATATCTCGTCCTTGGCTGGCTCCGTCCTGCTTCTGGGGAGATACGGTTAAATTGAGTAACACCTCCTCCTTGATATAGGGCTCTGACCGTGAGTGATGGTGTTTATTTTAATATATGATATAATTAAATATATAATATATATATAATATATATATAAATATTATATTATATATTTATAGTCGGATATGGTTTGTATAATTATGAAAATATTTATTTCATATTATATTATATATATTATATTATAGGTATATATATATGAGTCCATATATATATAGAAATACAGGAACTTCAAAAAATCAGTGTATGAAAATTGTTCTGTACTCCTTATGATATTTTTTTACATTATATAATTTATTTAAATAATAAAAAGACTTGTTTTTTTTTAACATTTTGGGCTCATATAATTTCGATTTGGAAACATGTTTTTATTATATCTTATTCTTATTGTATGGCCCATTGACGAAGGTTATTGAAAAATTAGAAATTAAACAATGAGTATTGAGTATAATTTGAGTTGGTTTTATAAACCATATATAATTAACACGGGAAATTGATGCAGTTGAAATTTTTCCACAATTTGAAATAATTCCTACTTTTAAGTTATGTTAGCACACAACTCGAGATGAATTATTTCTATAATTCAAAATGATGAAACAAAACTGCATCATTTAAGGTAATTATTGCTAAAATTTACCATGGTAAGAACTCGTGGAGACGGATAAAATGAAAGGGCAAAAAAAAATTATTTCTCAAGAAGAGCGCACTAAGTCCCATATCTCAAAAAACTATCACACAGCTTACCTGGAAATCAGCGAATAGCAAGTTGCTGGACAACCGGCCAAAAATTGTTTACCTGAGGACAATGTAAATAAAAAAAAAAAAATATCGAAAACCTACAAAAGCTACAAGGAAATGCCAATTACATTTTTGGAATCCGCCTTGTAAAATTTTTGGTTAGGAAAATGTATAAAAAAAAGAAAAAAAAAGAAAAAATTAAACATAAAAATTGGCTCATTTTTTTTTTGGGGGGGGGTTGCTACACAAGTATATAGTATATATTTATATTATATATTAATTTTTAAGATATATATATATTATATATACAATATCTATATAAATATTGTACTTTATTACTATACATATCTATAGTACTATACTATATATATATATATTATTTGTAAAGGTATTCACGGCACAAGTTTAGGGGGCTTCGAGCCGACGGGGAAACCAGGGGGGACGTTTCATACCCGTAGGGGAGGGGCGGAGGAACCCCGGAGACCCTCCATACCAAAGAGCGGGGTTTCCGGAGACCCTCACCGCCGGAGGGGGTGGGAATTAGTCCTACCTCGTAGTTTCCCCGATAGGCCGAGAGACCCCGACTCCTGCCATCGGTGCGGTATAGCCTTTTTAATTTCTTAGCTTAAGAAAAGTAAAGCAAATTTGTCTATTTATTTAACGAGTTAACCGAATAAATAGGTCTCTAATAGGATCTATACATATTACTAATAATTATTAACCATAATTTTTTTAATTGTTCATTTTTTTTTACATTTTTTATTCCAAATTTTTCCAGGATTCCAAAAATGTATTTCTTTTCGCTGTAGCTATTGTATGTTTTGAGATGTGTAATTTTTTTCTTTTTTTTTTTTTTTTTTTTTTCTTTTTTTTTTTTTTTTTTTTTTGCCTTTGTCCAGAACCTTAAAATGGACCACGAATTCAGCAATGTATGTCCTTTCCTGTTAAGCTGTTGTATCGTTTTTGCGAAGTATGGAATTGTTGGCTCTTCAGAGGCTACCATATATATTATTATATATCCTATATATATATATAATACTATTATCATATATATAGATATATATTAGTATATATATATATATTATATAATATATATATATCATTATATTCTGGTATATAGTATAGTATAATATATATATAATTATATATATATATATATATATATAATATATATTATATATATAATAAATATATATATATATATATATAAATATATATAGTTAATGAACTAGTGAAGCTTAAAGTCTAAACCAACAAATTCGTGATTTTTTTTAATTTTTTTCTTTACAAAAAATTTTTTTTGTATGTTACAAACTTTGAACATAAATCATGGTTACAACCGTATCAGATTAATTTCTATTTTTTAGTTCCTGGTAATAACCCAATGAGGTCCATGATATACTAATATATATATATTTATATATAAGCCATAAACTAAGATATAAATATAGAAGTAATATATTTTATAATCGTAGTATATATATATATATATATATATAATGTTGAATATATTTATTAGTATTATATATATCATATTATTATATATTCATTGGATAGGCGAAGAAAACTTCAGTATCCTCCAGGTACTTGGAAGAAGGATTCAAAAATAGATTTTGTAAATACGTTAGATTTGAGTAATAGATATATATATGCAAACTAAAAGAGTATGAGAGAAATAAGGATTTTTTGTAAACAATATATAATATATAGTATATATATTATAATTATATTACTATATAATATATAATATATTATATATACTAGAACTAAATATATATAATAATATAGTATATATATAGTTATATAGGTACTATTACGTTATAACTATCATATAGTATATATATATATATATAATACTTAGATATTATAGATATAATAGTGTAGATATAGTATATAATTATATGAATATATATATAACTTATATATAGACCTTATTATAATAATTATATATAATATATATATATATATATATATAATATATACTTAATTCTATATACTATATATATTATTATATATATAATATATAATATATATATATATTATATAATAAATAGATTAACGGAAATAATAATAATGAATAATAATAATAAAAATAATATAAAGATTAATAATATAATAATAGATAATAAAATAATAATTACATAATAATTAATATATAATGAATAAATGTTTGTTTGAAGTCAAAGTGGGATGTAAACCCCAATTGAAAATTAATAATTGAAGAAATAAAGATAATAGTAGAAGTTTTTTTAAATCGATATTGGAGGTTACAAGTTTTGCTTGTGGCTGTCTTGTTGTTTGGAGTATGGACCGATGTTTGCATACAAAAAGTCCGCGTTGGAGTGAGTAGTCTTGTTTGTAACTACCGCTGCGGTGCGAGAGAAGTGTCGTAACTGAGCAATTCGAAGAGGTCTCCACAGGATGCTCACGGGAGACTGAAGAGCAGGGTAAGCCGAAGGCTGTGAGAACTTTTAGAGTGGTAACGCTCCTAGTCCCGCGCGGAAGGGAGGAGAACTTCAACTGACAAATATTCAATTCATTTAATTCGAGGTTGCTCCCGAGTTTGGTTTTAAATGCACTTACACCCTTCAATTGATAGGAATCCTTGAATAGGCCGAAGAGAGAGAGGAGGGGCTGCGAGTAAAGACTGGAAGATCCCAGGCTAGAGATCTGAAGAGCAGAAGATGACATGTTAGGGCCTGGAAGAGAGCAAAATAAACTGAGATTGATCCACTCATGATGAAAAATCCGTATATATTTCTTCCGCCTCATGGATATATTCCATTTCTAATACATTTAGAGAACGCTATATAACAGAGGAGAGTGAAGAGGTATATATATAATACCCTACTATACTATAATATACCGATTAGATTCTATATCACTATAAGTATGCTATATAGTATTATAGTCGTAGTAGATAGGGTCGAGAGTTTTATAGCACAGAGAGGAGAGAGAGCGAGTCGCAAGGAGTAAAAGCCGTTGGAATACCTAATATATATACTATATAGTGGCTTATCGTTTAGTATATTGCCGTCATAGTGTATCATAAACAACTATTAATGGCTGCGAGAGTAAGAACGTGAATACTTGGTGAATGCTGGTGCCAATTTTAGTTGCGAAAATGTAAATAAAAAACAAAAAAAAAAAAAAAAAAAAAAAATAAAAAAAAGAAAAAAACTATATATACGTTTATATATAGGTTTATATATATAGGTTAGGGTTATATATAGTAGTATTATATATATTATATATAACATATATAAGTATATATAGTATTATATATAAGTATTTATATAATATATAGTTAGTATATAATATAATATATTAGTATATAGTATCATTATATATATATCGTCTCAAAAACTACAATAGCTTACAGGGCGAAGAGGAATGTACATTTTTGAGGAAAATGCGCTGGTACAAAGTTTCATGTAAGAATATTAAATAGGAAATAGGAAAATGTAAAAAACAATAAAAAAGTAAAAATTAAATTATTTTATAATTACTATAGTAGATTGATGATTTACAAGGCGCATTTAGTAGACCTTTTATTGGGCTTCCTTCTCGTTAAAATAAGATTAGTTTTTCTCGTAAAATAATAGACTTTCTAATTAAATTTCTTTTTCTTTTTTTCACTAAATGAATACCCAAGGGTAAACCGCAGAGATGGCGGAGTCGGGGTCTCTCGGCTTGCCGGGGGACGACGGGGGTAGGACTAATTCGCCCCCCTCCGGGGAGGTCTCCGGACCCCCCGCTCTTTGTATTGTGGTGTCGCGGGGTTCCTCCTCCCCTGCGCCCTACGGGTATTGGAAAACCGTGCCCCGGCCTCTGTGTCCCACGTCGGCTCGAGCCCCCTGAATGGGTCTATAAAGCATTTTTCCTATGTGAAATTTTACCAGGCTTCCAAAAATGTATTCCTTTTTCGGCTGTACATTGTAGTTTTTGAGATATTTTATTTATTGTCTTTATTTTCATTTTATTTTTTTTTTTTCACATTTTCGGCCTAAAACTTGGACGAGCATTCGACCCATATGTATTCCGTGAATGATGGCGTTTTTCATACATATCCAAAATGTATGACAGGATATACTAAGCGTGCTTTTTCTGCCCCTTCTTTTTGGATTTCTCCGTCACTTTGTTATTTGATTTCTTAATTTTAGTTCCCTCTCAAATGATTCGATATCAGCAATTGGTGAAGGAGCAACTTCTCTTTCTTTTCCTGTCAGTAATTTAATTAACCACTTCCCTGGCTAATTCGATACTATGTTATCTCTTCTATTTGCATACTAAAAAATATAATTGGAAAACAAAAACAGAAAGGGGTATCTCAAAAAGCAGAAAATTCTGTTCATGAATGGTTTAATCTTCTTTTAGTAATTGGTGAAAATATCCTCAAAATAGAGAATTTTGAATAAATTTCTAAATTTATGTCTGATCTCACTAAACAAAAAGAAAAATATTGCCTTGGATTTCTAAAACTTCAATTTCGAGCATCTTCTCTATCTATGTCTTTTATTGGCAATTGAATGTCAATATTTCAGGTGCCAATATTTCGAATTGAACCCATAGTATATACGTGCGTTCTTAGTAAAAGTTTATCTTAACAACTTCACTAAACAATATTAAAAAAAAATCCTCTCATTGCTCCAGATTTTACATAAAGAGTTCATGAATGTAAAAATGAGAATAGCCGTTAAATCTGAAATCAGAGAAGTTTCGTGAGGACATTACTATATAATATTATATGGTCATTCACAATCTTCACCCATTTGACCATAACACCTATCCAAGTTCCGCTCTCTTCTTTTAATTTCAATTACTAGCCCCCCCTCTTCCGATTTGAAGATAGTCATCTGTTCCTACGTTCACATTATTTCACTTTTTCCTCCGTGTTGTATTCCGATTGTTATTGGGCTGTAGTAGATTATTTACCTAAATCACTTATTTATTATAAACATTACTTTTCTTCTATATAGTATTGTTTATATTACTAATTATATTTGCATGGAAATGTTTTTTTAAAGTTAATATACTGCTATATATGCAATTACTATGTAATAATGTATTCTATATATCTTATATATATAGTATATAAATATATATAATATAATATAATATATATTAGTATATATATAATTAATAATATATATTAATATATATTATATATATAATATATATATATATATATATATATTATATATATATATAATATTATATATATATGATATATCTATATAGTTATTAATATTAATATAATATATATATATATATAATAACCTATAACCTAATACTCTATAATCACACCCTAAATATAACTAATACACTATTCACTACTCAATACCCATATACCCTAACTTACCTAAGCCCTAAACCCTAATATATTATTAGACTACAAGCAAAGAGCGTGAGATCTTACTTCATTTAATCATGGAGAGTCAATACTACTCTTATATAAAGTCTATACTAATAACTATATTATTTTAATAAAATATCATAAATAAGATAATTATTTAGCTTATATACTATAAAATTTTGGTTACTATTACATACTTATCCCCATTGCCTAATCATTAATCCAATTCCCAGAGTGCATCTTCTTTTTAATATTTACATGTAATATATAACTAGCGTATACTTCACTACTACTGACTCCATTCCAATTGTTATATAAAGATAATTATCACTAATATATGTCACTATATACTTCTGTATATTAACATATTTATTTGTTCAGTAAATAAATATGTCTATCAATTTATATTTAGCATTTAAATACAATGCAGGATACACAAAACTTATTAATAATCAATAACTTATGTAATCTTTAATAGCTACTTTTTTATATTATATGAGGTATCACAACTAGTCACTATTTATTATCTAACTTTCACGAATATATAATATTATATAATAATATATAATATATATATATAATATATATTATTATATATTTTTTAAATTGGATAGGTATATTTACTATATATGTTATAATAAAAGAATATTATATATAGTATTAATATGAATATATATAATATTATATTATTATAATATATTATTATATATAATATAATATATATAATATATATATATATATATCATATAATTTAAATCAGAGTGATTTTATCCTTATTATAGTCACATATGTATATATAAATTAAGTATATATATATATAATACAGCTAATATACGCAATAAAATAAGTATTATCAGTGAACAAGATAAGAGTTAAGTTCTCGATTACACATATATTTATTACATCATTACTTATTATTCGGATCACAAGTAAAATTATATTATTTTTTTATCCTATATTCTATAGAGAATACAATTATATTGGTCAGTAGTCAAAATTGATAATTTCACTACTAGAATTTTAAAACTTGGAAAACGAAACTGTAATGCGATAATTATAGAAATATCACAAGAAATTGAAATGTAAAGAATATTGAAGACTGGACGAAAGTTTGGGTTGTAATTTTCACAGAATTAGCATATTTACCAACACGTATATATTAACTAGATATACTCATTGATTCAATATGAGTGTATTATATAGGAAATAACATAGCAATGAAAGTTCAAACTTACTTTCCCTATGCTATTGAAATAGATAAGTTAATACTCTCACTGAATAAATTAATTAATAGTAGATGTAATCCTATGTATAATTATTATAATATTAATTAAACTATTATTACATTTTTTTATTACTAGTCGATATAATTAATATAATAATAGCCAGTATAGAGGGCAAAAGCCCCTAGAGCTACTTATATCATCATTGACTTATAGATCTACTGAGATGCCTATAATAAACATATATACCTTAGTGCCTACTGTAGGCTCTTCCATAACTCAATAGATATAGTATTCCTAAACCTATCTAATTCATATAAACTGTCAAATTAAACAGTCTCAAATTCATGATATAGATAATCAATTATTTAAAATATTCGGTATTTATTAAAATAGTATACACATAATTACTCATATAATATATATACCTTATGTAGTATAAGGAGGTTTAATACTACTACAGAATATTATTAATAATTTAGATTTTAAAAAAACAATACAATTATCTGAGGAACTGAGAGTAAAGCATTATTAACTAGATAACTATTAATACTAGATAATATATATACATAATATATATTATATATAATATTAACAGGAGATTTACCTTATAGTTGTCAACAGCTATCCCAATATAAAAAGTCAGGCAAAGAAAGAGATTAAAGTACTTATATATAGTTTCATACATAATATTATACATCATTCATTTATTTATCGGATCACAAGTAATAAGATTTTTTTATTCATCTAGTCGAATCAATATTGGTCAATAATTAATTCAATAATTTTATCACATCTGAATTTTAATTAATAAGTACACGGAATCTATGTATGATTAATATAATTAAGAAACTTAAATTAGTTAAAGCTATTCACTACCACCTATGGCGGCTAGTATTATATATATAATTAATTCAACTATTATATAGCGATACTTTATGTAATTATATAACAATTAGTTAATATAAGGAAAAACATGATAAATGTAGGTTCATACTTCTTATCCTATAGCTATTGAAATAAGTATATTTAGCATCACATTGAGAATTAATTTATAAATTTAGAGAATTCTAAATATGTAATAATATTAAATATTACAATATCATATTTAATTATATATTTATTTTTACTATATAGTATGCGTTAAAATAATTCAAATAATAGCATGAGGCTAAAAAGCCCTAGACCACTATTTATCCATTTGAGCTTATAGAGATTCATCAGTTATGCCTATATAAACTATAATCTCCGATGACCCTGGAGGTCATTCTATTCTACAATTAAGCACAAAGGTATTTCACCCAACCCTACTTTATATAACGATTACTATAATAATATCAACATATTCCAAATATTTCTAAGGATAACACAGTAATTTTAAATAAAATCGATAGTATAATTATAACACTATAATCATGAGGCAAGTAAGAAAAGTTTTTATATAATAACTTACAATTAATCACAAATATTTATTTAAATATAAGATATATTTAAAAACATTACTGACAATCACTATCATCAACTGTGAAATTTTTCACTTAGTACTATGAACTCAGTCAGTTATAAATATATATGATATTTATATATTATATATATAATATTATATAATATTATAATATATATATTAAATATAATATATATATAATTAAATTATTAATTTTATATATCATATAAATATTATAATATATTAATATATAATAATATTATATATAATATATATAATATGATATATATCTATATATGTATATATTATATAATATATATATATATATATTATATTATAACTATATAGTATATATATAGTAAATATAATATTAATATATAATAATAATATATATATTATATATATATAATATAATTAATATATATAATATAAATAGATATATAACTATATATATTATATTATTATATAATATATATGATATATAGTATATATAAATATATATATTAATTATATAATATATATATAATTATAATATATAATATATATATATGATATATATTATATATATATTAATATATATTATATATACTAATATAATATAATATATATTAATAATTTATTATATATATATTATATAATAATATATATAATATTAATAAATAATATATATAGATACTATTAATTAATAATATTATATATAATATATATAATATATATATTTATATTATATAATAATATATATATATTATATATGATTAATATATATTATATAATATATTACTAAATATTTATATATTTTAATATATAATATATATATATATATATATATAATATATAATATATTATAATTATGATAACAGTTAAATAGTATTAAAATTTATGAAAAATTTGAAATTAAAAACTATCAGTGTTACTATTAATATGTTTCAAAATTTTCACCATTTAATACAAACATTATAAGAATGAGAAAGCTAAGTAAATTTAATTTATATGATATAGATGATTGCGATAAGTAATAATTAATGTACAGTAAATTAAATGAGAATATAATTCGATAGGCAAAGAAAAAGTGTTGAAGAGATCAGTAATATATTATATATTATGCGACCTAAATTCAAAATCACTTGTTATTTATATGAGCTTATTATCTAATGATTACTTAGTATGCGTTAGTTATTTCGAACCATACTCAGAACTATATATATACTATACAATTTCATATTCCATATAAGAAATGTAATCAAACGTCTACATATAATAAGAATACACTAGCAATACGAGTAAATATGTAATTAGTAGAAGAAATTCGTGAGGTATAAAGGACGCCTTAAGAAATATAAGATACTACATATAATATATAATATACATATATATATATATATATTAGACATACATCACGACAACAGCTACACACACTGACAATAAAACACTAGACATACACACATATCCAATCAATCATACACTAATAGCACTTCTTATATAAGAAAGCTTGTTGGTGAGAAATATTAAATTAATAATATATATTATGATTCTACGTCCAAGTACAATTATCTAAAACGAGAAGAGGAAACTACTAAGGGTACTAAAAATTATTTAGTTCTCTTGAGATCCAAAACTAAAGAAGTAAAAGATTTTATATATATATTATAGTTGGAGCTGGGAGAGATTCAAATATTGTATAGATAAACAGAATAATATATAGTGGCATTGTGTCGGAAGCATTATGAAATAGAATGACGAACCAAGGAACGATTCTTCCCATTTCTTACTTCACTATATATGGAGCTGCTAATTTTGAGAAATCTGAAATAGGAGCCTCTTATTACAAAGTGAAGAGACTAATTAAGTGGAAGAATCAATTAATAAGTAAGAATTAATAATTAAAGCGAAGTGATAGAGGAATATATTGTCATGAATGTTTAAACTATAGATGAGTTATGAGGTCGACTGAAATTCATCAGAAATCTACTAAGGTGAAAATAATCAAATAAAGCTATGGAATAAGAATTTATGAGAAATTTGGATAAGTACGGGCGGATCCAGCAGTTAGTAATTTTAAAGAACCTGAGAGTAGTCATTATACCTTTTCAATCAGACGTACTAAACATGTATAGAATGAGAGCACAAATTTAGAAGACACGTTCGGGAAAGTAATTAAGATTCAAGAGAGTAAGTGGTGGCTGCAGAGAACAAGGGTATACGTACGTTACGACTATCATCATCCGGAAGAGATCGAATGCAAATGCGAAAGCTCTTTCGAAGGGAGGAGAGGAAGTCCCATGCTAATAGCCTTGGTGCCACCACTTCACTCGCAGAAAAGCTCATAAATTTCTGTCTCTGCGCGCTATCAACTGATCCTGATAGCGGGCATTCATGCTGTTAGTGAACATATACTAGATGCGAAGAGTAGAGATACCTGAGCAAATGAATCAATAGAGTCCACTAAGCAGAGCACGAGGTAATGAGAAGACAAAGATGTACGTAGATCGAACGAGACACGCAAGAAGCTACGCCACACTCGAGGAAGTACAGGAAGATCACTTAGCGAGTGAGAGAAAGAAAATGATCTCGAAGAACACACGGCATCTAGAGAAGAGAGAAGCGATCGCACAGCAGACACGAAGCCCATGTATCAAGCAGAGCGCACGCGAGCTATAACAAGGTAACTATGGTATTGAACACTTTGTTAATATTAAACAAAAACTAACTAGTCCACGCACGAACACTGCTTAACACATGAGTTTTCCTATCATACCTCTAGACCCAGAGAGTCACTAAATCACTGTAACCTTCAGTATCGCGAGAGAATTATAACCCTAGAGCTCTATAATATTCAAACTATAATACCTTAACATACTCCCTCATAAGAATCTGACTGCGCAGAAGGAGAGGAAGTAGGCAGCGGACACTAATAATGTGGTATTTATCAAGTAGAGAGATCGGTCGTGTACGCAGTGAGAAGTTTGTTGTTATTGAGTCGAACAGAGAATGTATTGGGCTAGTCACGCTGGCCGCAAGAGCAAGATTCCTATCACCAAAGAAATTATAGCACGCGAGAGAGAAAGATTGAGTCGCAGAAGAGCCACTCTCTAGAGTACGAACAGAGACCAGAGAGCTGAACATTGAAGCACGTTCACTTAATGCCTCAATGGTACAGCTCCGAGATCCAAGATCATGTCCATTAAGTCTGAAGTAATCGAGAGAGATAGCCGTACGATACGTATAAAGTGGATACCTGTCACGCACCACGTATTATCATCTATAATTTAGAGGAAAATAACGGAGTACACGCAATAACACGATATTATATATAAACAAGAGGATAGAAGAAAGAAATTAGAGGTGACATTATCTTAGAGCTAGAATCAGGTTGCAAATTCAATATATGATGAGTCGGACGTATCTGAATAGGAGGTTGAAAAGATCAATCTAACGCGAATAAATAATACTACTCTGAGATGAAGGAAATCCATACAAGTTATGTGTACTGCGAAACACAGAGAGAGGTTATTTATTAACTTAACAAGAACTATTTTTAACTACTGAGAGATATCGTACACGTACACTAGTGAGCGAGAAAGTGTGGAGAATGAGACCTGAGAGTCATCTGTAATGTCAAGTATTATAGGGTTAGAATATATTCTTAGATGTATAAATCATTTATACTTTTTTTCTTTAATCTCGAGTGACAAGCGAGCTAGGAGCGTGTCTCACAGTATCACTTGTGCGCGAAGCCCGGACTCATTAAAAGCCCTTGTCTGCGCGACTACACTTCTGAGCGCTATTAACTCGCAATGCATAATAGCATCGAAGATGAAGAAGATGAAGATGAGGAGAAGAAGCAGATAGAGAGAGAGAGAGCAGTAAGAATGAGATGAGATATGAAATAGAAGAGATAGAGAGAACTGATAGAGTAGAGATTGAAGCTCGAACATGAGTATAGAGAATATAGAATAAAATATTACATATATAAAACGGGTATTTATAGTCGATATAACAGGTGAATAGAATGTAATGAAGTACGTTTATTAGGTCTAAATATTGGTCGAGTAATTAGTATGTATAATAGAAGAGAAGAATAAATCTAGGTAATAGTTTAGAGTTGTCCTCTATGCACATATATATGAGAATTCTTAGCATAAGGACGAATCACCCCACTATAAACCTCTAGCACAGAGCCCCACCTACATATATAACTCACCTATTACCTTACCTTAATTACTACTACACACTAACCTAATCAAACGATCTAGCTAAGTAGGTAAATCATGAGAGTACGGGATAAAAAAAATTCTTTTTTTGATATCACGTCGAGTTATGTTGAGGCGTACCACTGTTGAACGTCGACCATTATATAGTTATGATGGCTATATGAGTCAACACGTACAAAGAGTAAATCTATCCTAAGATAATATCACGTCATATAGAGATATTAATGAGAGCTGAAAATCACAAACCATAGATGAGTTATAAAAGGAAATAGAAGGGAGATAAATAGAACGAACTTTAGATCAACTAAGTCCGATCACCACCAGATAATACATGATAAATATAGGTAAATTATACTAAAGAGATAAATAATAGAAGGAGATAATAGTCCTTATATCCCAGATTTTTCCTCATATAATGTGAAAGACTAATAAACATGAATAAATTACGAATAATAGATAACAATAGAGATATATAATGTACTATGAGAAATATCGATTGAGACAAGTTAGTTATAGGTACATATAAGAATTATGATGGTCTAGCTTCTAATTATCTGAGGACTTCTATCTCAGGGAGTTAGCTCCAAATTATCTCAACTCACATCATTATATCCGTATTAATAAGAAATTTCAACTGTCTTACTATTATATTGAAATCAAATGTATAAATGACTTAAAGATTATTAGTATATATAAGCATATATCAGTATACACGTCTATTATTATATAGAGATTTGAAAAGACCTTGAAGCAACGAGTCAAAGTTATACACGTTTCATATGATTTTTATTTGAACTTATTAATGTAAAAATCATATTTTAATATTTTATGTATTTTAATTTCTACAGTTTTTTAGCATATATGGCTGTGGATCCTATACTGGAATGGTGAACTCTATCTCACGGATTCAGGTCATTATCTACTCGACCATTTAATATATCTAAGTATCTGCACTTAATTAATATATTATAATATATATGTACTATATATATATATATTATATTATATTATATAAATACTATATTAATAATATATTAATTATTATTAATATATGAATATCTAATTAAATATAATAACTGTTATATTTATGTAAACCTTATAAATAGAAATATTTAATTTATAACTATATTATCTTAAACCAACAAATGAGTAATTAATAGTCTGAGTCCCTCAATTATTGCGAGAATAAAATATAGGTTATCAAAAGCCAATGAGGTTTGGCGTCTCACTCTACATTACGCTCGAGCACTAAGTCGAGTCACTCAACCGACTATATCTCTTCTCTTCGAATATATGAGAATGTCTGTTACCGACAATAGTAAAGATGTTCTATTCGCATTCCTGAGATTTTTATGGGTCGTTGACGTGATCAATTGAGACAGCGAAATATGAATATACCTTAATTAGTCATTCAGTCAATAAATTACAATATATTCGTAAATTTTCATTTTCGCATAATATAAGTCATACGTCTTAGTATAATTTGAATTAGCCATAGATACAATAGCAAGAAGTCAAAGTTAACATACACGCGAGTTCTCATTCATGCAGTTATAATCATGCAATGAACTTCTTTTATGCATGAAGTATCAGTTTCTTAATATTCATAATAGCAAATCTTTCCATGCATGTCAATATAATCTTGCATTATCTATAAAATGGCTAACATTCTGCTATAAATTTTGATATTCTTTTTCATCTTACCTTTTCGCCTTAAATTCTATACCTCTTTATCACTTATCTATCAAGTTATATTTATTCCAGTTTACTCAATCAAATGACACGCCAATTAATTAATATTATAATCTCTTATATTATCATATATAATATTAAATAAAATATATGTAATCTTATATATAAATTATTATTCTAATATATATATATATTACTTATATATATATATATATACTATTATATATATTATATATTAATATTAATCTATATATTATATTAATATATATTATATTAATCTATATAATAATTATATATTAAATTTTAATTAATAGATGAACGCGGATATCTAATACTGAGTAATATTTATAATAGAATAAGAATAATCTAATTCAATTTTCTGTACGTTATATTTAATTTTTATTTTTATATTTTCTTATTTGTTGCATTTGGGATATAACATAAGATCATTCATAAGTTTCCCATATATCTAATTTCTGTTATATAATATTATATAGTTATATAATTAATAATATTATTAATATATTATAATATATATATTAAATATATATATATTTTATAATATTAATATTATAATAGTATATTATATACTATTATATTATAAATTAAAGATATAAATTAATATATTTTATATTATTTTACTATGAATATTTTTATTGATATGTATATAAATATATTATAAAAATATAAATAAAATAATAATAAATATAAAATAAATATATACAATATTAAATAAAAAAATTAGCTATAAGTTTTATTAATTGTATATATATTAAATATATATATATATTTATATCCTATATATTAATATATATATATAGATAATATATACTTTATTTTTAACTTAAAAAATATATTATAATTTTATTAAACAGTATTTTAACACAAAAAGTATATTTAGTATACTGTCCCTATAATCAGTCAATAAATAAAAGTATTCAAAGACAATGTTATTTGACTCAGTATCTCTCAACTTCATATTCATGAAATAACCTCAAATATATCCGCGTACCCGTTTCTTTTTATCATAGAATACTTAGCTTCGACTAAAACTACTTTCAAGATTTGAAAATTTATGTTAGATTACAGTCATTAGCAATTACTGTTATTAGGAGTGGTCGTGATGGTTAGATAAATCCCGATCAATACGTAATAAATTTATATATATACGCATGTCATTCGCCTGAATACAGATATAGGTCAAACATTCGAGTATTATCTTTCGCATTACAATAAAGAACACGGGTTAATATTATAGCCATATTCTGCTTACTCATATGATAACAGCCGATAGGAGTACTATATCGCTATAGAAGCTTATAAGAGTCATTATTATACACTAGGACAGGGCTCCATAATTGCGTAAACGGGCATGGATGATTCGGTTGACGCCTTAATACTAGGATTTAAGTGTAACATGTATGAACATCCTAAGAAGCCAAGGATACATTTACTGCAGTGAAATCATCTTCGAATCTAAATATGCGTAACCTAAACAAAGAGATCTGCCTGAGATTTTGATGCTCTTTTCGTCATCTAGTCCTTTATTTCTTGAGTCTATCTATTTCCATCTTATTCCACTTCTTCAGTTTATTTCCAGTTACTAATTACAATGAACACAACTGACAGTAACAATACATATATACCGTAGATTAAACTACTTAATATTAATCCACTTTTAAGTAATTACCTTACACTTAATAACTATAATTAAATCACTAGTTAAGAATACTACTACCTTATTATTAATATATATTACCAGTTACCGTTAATATTAAGTATATATATATAATCATATCTTATTTAACTATTATAGCTATATATTTATTATTATTCCTTTATATTATATAATAATACCTCTGCGTATAACTACCCTATACGGCTACCATGTTATAATATTAATTTCTGATGTCATAATCTCATATGTTACTTAATAATATAGCCTTAGCGCCTAAACTGAAAAAATTCAAGTGTCGTCGTACCTTTTATAACAAGAATCGTCATTCTACTTTAAGATAACTATATTATGTATCTAGAATATAACATTGCCTATTACAAATGACAATAAATATAGAATCGATTGTTTTCTAAAAACTAACAACACACCTAGTTACACGTACAACTACTGACTCTGTTTAAATTCTTTATACATAAATTTTATTTTTGTTCTTGTAGCATCCTAATAAATCCACCCTCACAACTATCATCAAGCCTATCCACACAAGATTCAAGCAATACACTAGGTCTTTGAGTCATTAAGTAAAGCGGTAAATCAACATCCCTTAAGCTCATCCACATATATTGTCATATACATATTAGAAGTATGCTTACCTTGTATACATATTAGGCCTCCCTTATTACTTTTTATACACCAATCACTGTAATCTAATTCTTAGGTTAACTAATAATAATCGCATGTGTGCACACCATGACACTATAAACTTCTCTAAACTATATGAGATAAGATAACTATATTATCTCTGCCGACACCCTCATATAATATGATCAACTATATAACATGATAACACTAACCTGAGAATAAATTTTTATTTATCAGCTGATGATCACACACTACAACAAACAACACACACACTCCTTTTACAGAGACACCACTCACTAATATATACCATAGAAGATACGCATTCTATATACTTTCTCACATCTACTAGTATACCTATTATCCTTCTACCTTAGTCTAAAGACCAACACACACCACATCACATCTCACACAACACACAACACTACACCCACCCTCAATTCATCTCAAAGTGGCTACACTCTCTCACTTTAAACTTGTAGTTGTCGCTGAGTATTATGATATATATCCCTATGAGTACTACACTACACACACGTTAATGTTCATTCTCACACACACACCACACATCACCTACATCTTACACACAACTTCACCTAACACCTCCCACTTCCTACTATTACTATTATCACCCTACTTATTACTCTATAATTATAGCTACCATCACTATAGTACCTCATAACTCACTTAAAACATATCATGCTTACCAATAAGCATGACATTCATGTATCAGTACCATACACATATAACATAAACAGTAGTTGAAGGATATCGATTTATAAATCGACCACCACCCAATATTATATTATATCTATATATATCCACTATTATAAGAAAGTAATATTAAAGCCAAAATACTATATTTATATCTCTTCCTATATTAATCACTATATAATATATATATACCCAAGCTTCATAAGTTGAAACCCTTAGTCCATTATTTATAATAATAATATATTAACTATATATATAATACTATAATTATCTATTCTCACTATATCTATACTATACTACTCTATCTATATTACTATTTCAATCTATATATATACCTATTGACTTATATTCCTTAATAATAACAGTATCTAATAAAGTCGGATCATCCTAGCTCACAACCACACTCCGAAACTATTATAATATCTTCACTATATCCTACCTATCTATCCAGTTATATAAAGAAGTCTCACACTATCACTCCTCACACTACACATATCAAAAAATGACGAAAGTATTCAAAGAAAATTTCAAATAATGAATATCAACTCCTACATTTAGCAATAATAACACTCTCTAAATCATAATAACATCATATACATCGTCCTAGGAATAATACTAATACCATTTACTCTTACAAATATAAGACAATTACTCACTGGTTAAGACCCATATTCAAAGTCTGAACACAGAATTTGTTGACAGCTACTTCGTATAAAGGACAGAACCCTCGGCTGCTCCCTGACCCTATCCCACCTCTCAGGGAGTTCCTTCTTACTTACATTATAACCCACCACAGACACAATACTTACATCACAACATGTCGAACAAGTGCTGATCAACCCGGGACAAAGTTGAGTAACTGGAACTGCTAAGCTCGAAAAATAACTCAAATAAAATGGCACATGAAGGATTGCTTTGTATACCACCACACACTCGACACACACACACATACACATCACACACATGGGCAAGCTTTGGTAGCAATAGAATTTGCAACACACTTGCTATACATGACTCGCATCTCCATAATCTATCATTAGTATAAACAGATGGAGACTTTTCAACAATAGTCACGCAAATTGGTGATTTCAGAGGCAGGTTCTGATGATAGTTTACATAATCAGTCGTTTCTAAGGATCTTGCGCGCTTCCCGCTCTACCAAAAAGAGATAAAACGTTTTACAGTGAGAAAATGTTAATGAGAGGTAGATCATTAAGATCAGTTGTACGGGAGTGTATTGTGATCTATTGATATTTGGTAATATGTTAGATTATTGGAATACGTATGAGCCTATTACGTAAATAATAATTAGAATTCAGTAAATAAGTAGTATTTAATAGATTAGGTAATTACGCGTATCCATTCATACTTTTATATCAGTATATAGTTTAAATATATGATAACCCTCACTTTGGTAAAAGGATTCATTACTTCTATATATTACATTAGTATATTAAGCTAATATCCAATATACGGTAATTACTACTATCTCTCAATAATAAGCTTTAAGATTGTTTATATCCTTCGATTGTATGTGAGTTTATTTCATTATACTAAATATATCATCACACTGAGAGTTTTCAACCTATAGTTTGAATAAAAGTGATTTAACCAAGAGTGAATAGTCAAGACATATATTGATATTTCTTACTCCGTTAGATTATAATGAGCCCTCTTGTGGAGGTTACACAGCTTCCACAACATCATTATATAGTTATCATCTACCACTGTTTCATATCAGTCAGGCGAGTACCGGAGTCCATTTTTCCTGAAGTGTGTTTAGTTCAAATGTTACAGTATTTTTTATGTCTTTTCCTTCGCCCAAATGATTACCTTCAACTTCATGTTCAACTTAGTGGAATACGTAGCAATCGCATCGAGCTCAGATGACCTGGTATGGAGGATCGTTGGAAGTACTTGCAATGCTTTTCCTTGCGCCAGAATTCTATAATTTGAGAAGCTCAGTTGAGATGGCGTGTTATCGTGGTGCAGCCACCCATCATGCGCATGCTGTTCTGATGCTCTTAACCCGTTTTCCTAAAGTCCGTTCCAATACTATCTTTGTACAATATGGACGTCATTAACTGTTTTTGTCCTGAATAAACAAATTCCTTTGAGGCGAATCAATACGCACGGCTGTCGAAAAAACACATAATCAGTTTTCGCCATTTGAGATTGCTCTGTGCTTATCTTCGGCGGTCGGAGAATTTTTGTATGCCATCACAGGCTTTGCCGTTTGGTTTCAGGATACCGTTACTCAAAGAAACCTCATGAATATCCCTCGCCTGTGTATACCACCTTATTAAAAAAAATGTTGGGTGCTGCCATTGTTCCGAGTTCTTTCAAATAAAATTCTTGACAAATTGTTGGATCCGCTTCGCTTTCGTTCTCTACGTTTCCATCAGGAATGCAATGTTCTTTCGCGCACTAGGTTTGCTCAATTTTTTTTGCATGTGCAACATGGTTCGCTTAAATTCGTGAGAACTGCATTTTTATCCAAGCCACGTTCTATTCTGCAATGACCCTAAAACAACTGAAAATCGGCGGCTCCTCCTCTCCAGTCATAGCTCTAACAACTTCCAACATTTTCATAATATGGTTGACAATTGGTTCCCATTCAAAGAGGGTCCGTCTTTCAACATTAAATCTCGGCCCTCTTTGAAAGCTTTGTGCAACGCTAAAAACTATCAGATAACGAGCGGCATCCCCATAAGTCCTTTGTTTAAGAGAGCAAAGACTGTCTTAGTGACAGACTTTGTTACGGTTGTCCAACATGGAATCTTGATACAGGTGTGAACGGGTGTTTTCACAATATTTACTGCGATCCGCATAAAACCTGTAACGAGTGATAGAAAGCACGCTCGATACAAAAAAGATGTATGTGCAGGAAACGTAACAAAGCATTATGAACACAAGCCCTATACATAAAGAGTTATTAGTGCAAGACTGACTTATAAATTTGGTTTAAAGCTGGTATGGAATGTAGCCTAGGTATACTCAGGCTACCAACTCGCATACATACGATGTGGGAATAAAAGAACGCGGGAAGAAAAGAAAGAAAAAAGGGAATGAAGGGAAAAAAAGGGAAGGGGATAAAGAAAACTTGACAAGAGTGAGGAAAGAGAAGGAGAAAAAAAGAAGATGAAACAAGGGAAGGAAAAAAAACGGAGCTATGTTACTCAGTCGCTTCATCGGGAAATATGAGTAAACTTAGATTTTTGGTAACAGAGGAGTATATATATATAATATATATATATATATATATATATAAATAATATATATATATATTATATTATATCATATAGTATATATATATACATGTGGCGTAGGACGGATTGGGTGTTCTGGGGGTCAGAACCCCCCCCGAAATTTTTTGAATCCGAACGTTTTTTTAATTTATAAATAAACTCAAACCAGTTTCTTTCCCAGGCACATCTTAACTCTCTCGTCTCTCCTCTCTTCTATATATATAAGTTATATATATCTATATATATATATATATATATATATGATTGATATATATATAAATAGTATATATATATAATTATATATATACTATATACATATATATATACATAAATGTAAACACTTTTGCCGACAACCCCTTCAATTCATCCCTCATTTTTTCATATTCACACGTTGCTTTATACTTTTCCGTTGTTTTCTCTTTTTATTTTATACATTTTTAGTAAAGAAATTAACCAAGCACTTTTATCTGAATTAATTAATCGATTTCATTAATGATGTTTTTAATTTAATAAAAATTACTAAAAATAAATTCAAATCACTTTTCTTCGACAAAAAATTTATTACTTCATCAAAATTTTTCGCCTGGCAGTAAAGCTCTTCTTTAGAATCTTTTAGAAACGAAGTAAGTAGCTTATTGTTCTTAGATATAGGGCTTATATGTGAATAAACATATCGATGATCAAACAAAGGAAGCTTCCTATTAAAAATCCTTCCTGGATGACCACTCCCCAACCTATAAATTCCTAACATTGGAGAGAGACAAATCTTAAAGTTTGCAATGTTTAATGAATTAAAGTATCCATGCTATCTTATTCGAGCATGCAGGAGGAGCTTTCTGTAAAATATGCGTGCTTTTTCTTGCAAAGATTGTCGTAGGAAAAGGCGGGCAACCAAGTTTATTGGCGTCATTGGTTTCTCGAACGAATCTCAAATTATGAAGAACGCATTAGGCGAAATTGATACTCAATTGCATAACATGCTGGAGCACCAACATAAAACGTGCGTCTATTATTAGCAAGATAATTTCCACATATTCGCTAAAGGAACCTCGTGTAATATTGTAAAGGAAATTGATAGTAATTTACAAACTACAGGCTTAGGAAAATTATGCCTAACATTCCAAGAGGATAATCGTCGTTACAATATTTTTGTGGAAAACAAAGTTAAAATTGCGTGGGATAGGATGAGTCAGGAGATATTTTGGTTAATCGTGCAGATTGGATGCAAATTTAGAGCATTGTTAAGCGTTGTCACGTCGATGCTGGCGATATTTCATTACTGACACTTAAAGAAATCGCCTTCCGGTATCTCTCATATACTAGTCCTTCAATTCAAAACGAGTTAATTGAAATTTGTGGAGATATTATTAAAGAAAAAAATTGTGATCAACGTTAATAACGCCACATCATATTTTTCCGTACTCGCGGATGAAAAGACAGACACATCAAAAACTGAACAAATGACTTTATGCCTTAGGTATGTGGAGACTCAGTCATTTTTTTTTTTTTTTTTTTTTTTTTTTTTTTTTTTTCTTATTTTTTTTTGGTTTTAGGTTATTTTTTTTTTTGTGTGTTTTTTTTTTTTTTTTTTTTTTTAAAATTAGAGAAAATTTTCTTTAATTTGTATCATTAGAAGTAGTAACTGGAGAAGTTTTCGCTAATGCAATTATTCATTCTCTTAAGAAAAATGGCATTTGCCTTAAACCTAGAGTTGGCCAAGGTGTATGATGGGCCTGCAGCGGATGATGAGTGTTGTAAAGAGTTTCAGGTTCATATATGAAGAGAAATTTGTCCAGCAGCATTATACGTTCATTGCAATGCGCATGAAATAAACTTGGCGATATGTCATGCCTCCTAGATATAAGTCTGTTAAATTTGTGTTCATGTAGAAGTCTAATGTGTCTCTGTAAAAGAAAA
>JABUQX010080974.1:60000-98758 GCA_015478945.1 Trachelipus rathkii
TTTACATTTTTAAGAGATTGAATCTCTGCTTGTACTTATGTACAAATATATGCAAATATTCCAAATTAAAAGTTTTTTAATATTGTACTAATCGTATATAAGTCGTCTCATAACATTATATTATAAGGACTACTTTTTCTCGTTAACATAGTAGATAATTTCATCAAACAAGACACGCAAGAAAGTTCCGAGATCATCGGGCTAAGAAAGAGGCTGCATAGATAGAGCCCATATAAAAGGACCTTTTTATGCTTGCTCTTTAGTTTCTAGCTTACTGGATATAGCAGAGGACGAAGGGCTATGAAAAAAATAGCATCAAAGATTGGGAGGGACTTGGGACTGCAATAACCGAAGACTCTGATAAAAGAGGAAAGATGTTTCAATAGAAAAGGAGATTTGGCAAACAATAAATAAGCTAGAAATCTCTTTCAATAGAAATGACAAACAAGAATAAATAAGCTAGGTTTGTGTTTCGTCGTCGTATCATAATTAGAGATAATTAAATTAATGGGAACTTGTATTCTAATTCAGCAAATCCAACTATTATTTTACTACTATAAATATAATATGAATATTTATATATATTATTTAGATATAATATATATATAACAAGTGTCATTCGCAAAACAGAGAGCAAACGATTCTAGGGATCATCATATTTTCAACTTGAGGGTAAATCTTAAAATAATAGCCTAACAAAACCTTAACCTAGCGCTAACAAACTAGCTTAATAACCTAACCTAGCCTAAACTAGGCAATAATTATAAGTGCAGAAAGCATTAATTCCTACTTTTAAGCCACCTAACGTAACGAACCTTAAGTTTAGTCTACAACTAATTAACTCTTACCATTATTCACTATTAAAATTTTTAAAAAAATGTTTTAGGGTAAAACTTTGTGATTAACTAGGACCATATTAATATATATATAATATATATATAAATATAATACCCGTAAATATATATATATATATATATATTATTATATAACTATATTTTTTATTATATATATATAGTATATAGATATAAATATATATATATAAATATAAATGAATGTTGTAAATAATAAGTGAAATTTCATTATTTTTATTATATTAATATGATGTTTATATTTTCGATTTATATCTTATAAATATTATATATATATATATATGTTGAATTATATATAAAACTTAAAAGGTTTTACTTAATGATAATATTATCTATTCTATACTGTATAATAATATGATAATAACTATTTATTATATAATTGTCTTATAAAAAGTAATACTAGTATTCCTTCATAGCTATTATAGTTAAATAGTATAATTTGTACAGTACTATATGTATCATATATATATATATATTACCTATCTATATAGTAATATTGTATACTATGAGTATGAATTTATTTTTTATTTCTTCAAAGAAATTAAAATTAAAGGATAACTTACTAAAAAATAAAATCATATTGTGGTTTGCTTCAGTTAAATTTGAAATTATTCATTTGGTGTATAAACTTTCAAAAAAAATTTACATCAGCTCAGATTTTTTGACATCCTTCATTAGTTATCATTCTGTCGAGCTGTAATTTTAGAATTAGACAATTCCCGTGGAGCCTTTGTGTGCTTTGACAGCACATATCACGAAATATAATGACCGAGTCGCTAATTATCAAAGCGAGGAAGATCGACGCACTCTCATGCTACCGCAAAACATTTATTCTAGTCATTAATTCTTTTCTATTTGATATCCATCATATAATTAAAGGTTAAATATTTATTACTAATATGCTAGTTAATTACTAATATATTAGTTATATAATAGTAATAATTACTAAACCGATAACTATAACATATAACAATAAAATAATATATATTATAATATATATTATATATATATATATAATAGTATAAATATATCACATATTATATTATATATATTTTATATAAGAATATACTTATATAGTATTATATATAAATTATATATAAATATATATATATGTTAGATGATGATTTACTTTATAATAAGAAAATTACTATTGTGCAATTGGGTATACGGGAGAATATATAACAAAGATATATATAGTAAATTATTTTATTACAATTTTATATTTATTATATATATATATAATGAGAAATATTTTGAGATATTAATGTTTTATGTTATTTTTTTAATTATATAATATATATTAAATAATTTAAATGATTATTAGATAATATGATATATATATATAGATATTTTTTATTTATTTATGATTGATTATAGTTAAAGTATTTATTTATGATTTTTATTAACTATTTTATTATATTAAGATTATATATTACTTATATAAAATATTATATAGATTTAGTAATTATAACCATTATAACGAATATATATATATAAGTATAACTAAATATTATTATATAAATATTATTACCATAAAATGTAATAAATAATTATAGAATATATAAATATCTTAAAGGAATTATTAGTAGAAAATATAAAATATAATATATGTTATATATATATATATAATAAAAATTATATATATATATATTATATATTATTATAGAATAATTAATATTAATATATATAATATATATAATGATATATATAAATATATATATACAATATAAAAGTATATACATATATATATACTATATATATATAAAATATAACTTTATTATATAATAATACTTATTTTCATAAGTTTTTGCATATTACATAGTGAAACTGTAGATTTAGTAGATTAAATAAAATATGTATAATATATATAATAACTATACTATATCTATATACGATAATAGACGATTCAAATAGAATATGGTCTAATATGTTGATTCATCTAGATTCATAAACATACATACATTATATATATATGATATATATATATATAATATAGTATAATACAGTGATTAATGAAATCTGAATAGGATAGGATGATCGTATATAATAATATATATTATATAAAATATATTATATAATTAAATAATTTATATATTATAATTATGATAAATAGATATAATAATTAATATATATATATTATATATATTAATATATAGTATAATATATATATTTAATTTATATTATATAAGCTGAAGTATAATATATATATTTATAGAGTGTGAATAGAATTTAATTATATATTATAAAGTAAAAAAAACTAACTATTTATAATAGTAATAAATTATTTATACAGATATAAATAAAATATAATCTAAGAATAATAGTAATATATATATATAGTTTATATAATTTATATATTTATATATATATATATATTCATATATATATATAATATTATATATATACTATATTTATACTATATAGTATTTTTATATATTTTATATATTTATATATATGTTTGTTATATTATATATATATATATTTATTATATTAATATATATATATACATTTTATGTGAATATTATATTAAATATATAATATTATTATATTTTTTATTATATATGTATTATAATACATAATATTATAATATTATATTATATATATTGATATATATATATATATATTATATATTTATATATATATATTTATTTATATATATATAATAAATATTTATCTATAAATCAAATATATGTCTAGATATACAAATGAACCTTTAAATATTTTAATATCTCTAATATATAAACAAAATGACTCATAATTTATATATATCCAATAATATATATATATATATATTATGATATATATATATATTATATTATATATAAAT
Organism: Trachelipus rathkii; assembly: GCA_015478945.1. Taxonomy (NCBI): domain Eukaryota; kingdom Metazoa; phylum Arthropoda; class Malacostraca; order Isopoda; family Trachelipodidae; genus Trachelipus; species Trachelipus rathkii. The sequence goes on from JABUQX010080974.1 coordinate 63,697, forward strand.
ATATATAATATTATATATATATATAATATTATATAAATATATATATAATAATATATATATATTTTTATATATATATATGTATATGAATATATTCCTATAATATATAATACTATATATATTCTTCACGGTAAGTGAATGTTGCTTGAAGCTTACTCCAGCAATTTATCATTTCATTTTTCCAGTAACCTGAAAAGTAAGTCTGCATATATATATTATTATATAATATATAATATAAAATATATATATATATATATATATATATTATAATATATATATATATATATATATATTAATATATTATGTATTGCGTCTCTAACGTCTTTGATGTTTGGGACTAATAGTTGCGATAATATTTTTGACAATGTTGTTTAACATCATATTGGCCAAATTAGAAATTATTTGGATAGAAATCCTGAAAATTTTCAAAAGTTTTGTTCGTTAAATGTATTTATTTCAATAATATTTTAAAACTTGAATTTGAAGAATTCTATATACAAGTGAACGTAAATTATGCAACTCTTTTTGTAAGTACGCGTGTGCAGCTCATTTATTCATATCTGACTTATTTATTTTTTTTTTAAGCAATTGATGAATTACTAGTGCATATGTCTTTCGATTCTATCTATTCGTAAACCATTTGTTAACTTAATAGTCTCACATTTGTTAGAGTCGAAAAGCGCGAGAATTCATAAAAGTGTGTTCGAATTATTCTGAGATTGGCTCCGCTCTGAGATAATTTTCTTACGTCATTTGGACTTAGAAATAAAAATTCCTCACAGCAAACCTTAGTGGGAGTTCAGCTGATTAATTCTCCTCCGTGAAGACTGAAAACAAAAAAAGTAGTCCAAAAATAGAAGCCTGAAAGGTGATAGGTAACTTAAAAAAAGATCTGCTTTTACCAGTGTTTCTGCGTTTTAAATAACTCAATTTTGTATTTTAAAATAGTTATATTGTATTCAAAAAAATTTTAAAGATTTTGTACTATAATTTTTTAGAGTTTGAAAAGGTAGTTCCAATTGGAAACTAATAATTGTAATATGTTTAATTGCTTAATAGTAATCGTCTCAGTTTTACATAATCGATGGAGATAGCGGTATGACCTATCAACAAAATTACTTTAGATATGAACCGGAATGTATTCATAAAATAACTGCAATATTAGAAAAAACATCTTAGATAACCCAATAGTGATTGTCTAGCACGGACAGTCACGAAGTGTACTTCTTTACCATCTGTAGGTAGATATATGTAGATATTGTAAGATTGCCATTAGGAGGTACAAACATTGACAATACTACACAGCACACAGCGCAGTATATCCCTTATAGTTTAATGTATACTATAAATAATAAGTACTCTATAGGTAAATATAACCTAAGAACCCTACTACCCTTACAAAATAATTTCTATCCATAGCTGGAAACACCCTGATATATATAGATATATAGTATATTATATATAAATATTGAATAGTGATCATAACTCAGTTATCGTATAGTATATATATTTTCTTTATATCCTATTTTATATACAAATAAATATTACGACGTTATATCATATATAAACTCATATTATGCCTATATAATTTAAAATATTATAGATTTATTTTATATATTATACAAATAAAATATAATATTATAGCACTATCATTATATATATATATATATTTTTATATATTAATACATATATATAGATATATTATATATATATATGATATATAATATATAATTACTATGTATTATACCATACTCTAGATAGATATATATATAATATATATAATATATATAGTATACTATACCTTGTTTTATCTGGAGGTCGTCGGAGTCGGACGCCTTTAAAACATCTGGCGAAAGTAGAAAGAAGACAACGAGTAAGAAACCAGAGGAGGGATTTCATAAGAGGCACTAAAAACTCCAGGAGGCAGCCATTACAGAAGTTCATACGGTCCTCCATAGGATGGATAAGCAGTCTGTATTAGTGTATGAATGCAACAAATTTTGTTAAAAGAGACGAGGAGAATATATATATACTATATATTATACTATATATAAATATCTAAGGCCTTATAATATATATTATATATATATACTATAGTGAGTATAATAATATATATAATATATATATATACTACCCTCTCTATATATTATAATATTATTAACATAACTCTCTATTTAAGCTTTAACTGCTTAAATTGAATTTACTTCTATTAAGCTTCTCTTTTATTTTACATGGTTGAAAAGTTATTAAACTAAGATATTGCACATTCATTAACAAATATTTTCATAATTCAACATACACCAACAAACAATAAAAACAAATTAAATAATTTTTTTTAACATATTCTCTATAAATTATTAGTTTTCCAAATGCCCTCAGTAGTAGATGGGTGTAGGAATCTTTGATTTTTCAAATCCGCGGTATGCGGATAATAAAAATCACTATCCGCGGATTTCACGGGCAATGCATTATAGCGGATCAGTTTAAGTTTTTATAGTTCTTAGCCACAGTATAATTCATTCACACACGCACACACGGCACACACGCACACACACACACACTATGAATAATGTTTAATATAGTAATATAGGTATAATAATTTAATAAAAATTATATTATGTATTAATAATAATATAATAAAATATATATATATTAGTATAAATATATATAATTACTCTTAATAATAATAAAAATATAATAATTTTTAAAAAAGAATACTAGATCATCATGATATAATATATTCATAATTATATATATATAAATAAACCTATTATATATATTAACTAAATTAATTAATTTATAGTTTAATATATATATAAATAGAAATATATAAACTTATATAATTTATATAATTATATAATATGATTATAGTATAAAGATATTTTAGTACTATATTATACGGTAGTACGATATATCATACCGAGTATATATATATGCCTGTGCGTACACGACTTGCGGGACACGGGAACCCACTCTTTGCACCCTTCCCAACCTATTTCCTCCAGCCTTTCCACAACAATATTTGTAAAAAAGGTTTATAAATCTATACAACACAAGATACTGCGAAAATGAATATTCTAAAGATCAATAATGGCTTTTACTATTATTTTCAATTTTCTTTGAGCCAATGTCAAAGGTTGAGAGTTGTCTTCTCTTTCTTAATCTGTAAAGGAGATACTTCACGCTGAATAAGATTACGTGCTTTCACTAAGCTAACTACTTGTATGTAATGGGAGTACATGTCTTAAGAATTCCTTGACGTAGTTCATAAGCAAGTGGAGGAAATATTTGTGACCAATTATACGCCATCCAAACCAAACGATTGTTTATCGATTCCATAGATTGTTTTACGCTCTTTGAAAATCTTTTCGGAAGTGTATGTACTAATGATCAGAGTGTCTATATTGACATTCTTTCTGAACAAGACTTTCACCGCTTGCTAGAAGCCAAAAAAACGTTCTATGTGGGATCGTAATGTTTCCCGACTAACAGTATGGTTAAAGGTGTGGTCTGTTCCTGTAAATCTTTCCATTTTATTTGACTGTGTAAATATTTCTGCCCATTTAAGAATCTTTACTATCACTTATAGGCGACTACTTAAATTAATTTACTACTCTCTGTTGATAACCAACTGTGTTTCAAGATAATTTTTGTTTTAGTATCTAGATCCAGTAAAAGTTGCAATTGCAGAGATGCGTAATATCTGTTTTGCAGATTTGATAAATCTATTATTTAGCTCCAGATAAGTGTTCTTTCACCTTTGATAAATATCCCTACTTTTAATAGCTGTTATTATTTAGACGCATCTATTCGTATGCCAATTAGATGAGTTTAATCCACAAATTTTCATGATTCTAATAGATCTTTTAGATTAACCTTACTTTTCAAATCGGTTTTTTATAAATAAGAGTAATACAATTACCTAAATCGTACTTAGCTTCACTCTGTCAGGCCTTTCACATCTTTTGTGTTTTAGAACCATAGGAATGAACTCCTTCAATTTTTATTATCTTTTAACCCACCGTCTCAAGTATATTATAATATACTAGTATTACATTTGAGTTACTGAAGATCTGTGCGTTAAAAAGTTGAGGAACATTTTAGTCTCCATATAATTCATATAATAAATATCCGCTATCACGTCATAAAGTTCCTTCTAGCTTGTATTTGCGGATAAAGAAAAAATGATGCGTACATCCGCTATACATCTCTTATTCAGAGAGTAATTTTTTTCTCATTCCCGTCAATTGATGACTAGTCAATAATTTAAATAGAAAATATATGCATTCTATGTTAGCTCTTTATAGCATCTCCAGTGTTGATTGCTCCACATTCAAATGTTGCTTGTGTTTTGTGTTTTGGAGTATTTGTTTTGATTATTTATTTATTGATTTTTCTATTGACATCCGTAAGAATACATAATAGAAATCAGTACTCGGATTTCGAAATTCCACATCGGAATCTCGTAGTCTTCCGAGAGTTCTGAATCCGTGTAAATATTGTAAATAATGTTGCAGAAATTCAACCGAATCCCGATAAGCCATCACCTTTTCGAATTCGGAACTTACGATATACCATATAGCGTGGAAATTTTCGCCCATCAATGATTAATATAGTATATAATAAAGTATGATAATAATAATTAACGTTTACATAATTAATAAAAAATATATTATTAAATAGATATATATAAAAAGTGAGTATATATATATATTATATTTCTAGTATAACTATATATATATTTTTATTTTTTATTATACAGTTGAGTCACCACCGCTTCAAGTGTCGAAAGCCCTTATCGAGGGTGTTTAACACACAAACTGATCAACATAACGACAGATACGCAGATGAACACAGACGAGAGCCTTTAAAAGTGAGGAGTGAGTTTATATGTGAGTTAGGAGAATCGAACAGGAAGAATTGTGATACGAATTCCACAGAACAGATTGGTTGCAGGGGACGAAGCAGGCCACCGACGAACTAGTCTGGGAGGTTGCTAATTATTCAACCCAAAAGTTCAGTTTTTGCACGACACAGTCCATCCCCTTGTGACTACGAGGAGTTCGCTCCCTTAAAGGTTCAGGGAAAGTTGGGTAATACGGTCTATGCGGGAGTCAAGTGGTTAGTTCCCTCGACAACTGTGTTCCGCTACGAGGAAGTATCCAATTTAAAGAGGGCCGACAAAGTACCTAGTGAGGAAAGGAGATCTAAAGCACCAAAACCATCGCCGCCGAAAATAGAGGGTCAACCGTGAACAGAAAGGAACGCGACCAGTTTATAATTTCGTTATTTTGCCTCTTGAGTGCGAAACACCTATCAATAAAGACCTTGCGTGAAACCTGGTCCCCAGTTTGGGAGAGCAAAGTAACTCACATGACAATTGGCGTGGTTATTGATGTCCCGTGTTGAATAAAACTGATTCTTAAACTTAGAACTGTGATGAGAATGAGTATAATAATGGAATAGTACTCGCAGAGTCTAAACAAGGACTACATCCCAAGGGTTTGATACGCCTTAGCAACCATGTGAGTGAGGTTTCACAAGACATTTTTTGAGTGTAGTGTTAAGTGGACGAAGGAGTTATTATAGATTTCAACAAGAGGACGAGGAAAGAAGACGTATCCGTTTCCATCGAGAATGACCAAAGGTATTTCAGTTCATATGTTTCTTAGAGAGGGCCTGAGATTTGATAGAATAGTGTGGTTTTAAAAGAAAATAATATTCTTTTTCTTTGAGGCAGACCCACCCGGAAATTCTATCCAATGATCAGCAATGAGAATAGCCCAATCCGGTACCCAAATTAGACGAGAGGCGAATCTTAGAAGTAAAAGAGGGAGCAGAATTGAAATGAGTTGAAGAATGAAAGGGTCGAGTCATCAAGGCATAGAGTGCCATAGAGTTAGATGAGCAGGAAGAAGATCATTAATGAAGTTAGGAATAAGATAAGCAAAGATTGTATAGAAAGAAAGAACACCACTATTGATTCAAGGAAACAATGAGATAAAAGAAGTCGCAGCACTAATTCAACAACAAGAGAATCCTCCCGATAAGGACTCACTCGGATTTTTTGAAAAGAAAAACTAGACGAGTAAGTTATAGGCAAGAGAAGAGAGGGAGAAACCCAAAAGGAAGGAGGAGCTTGTGAGAGCAGTTACGAAGTGCACATACCCGGTCAAAATGTCTTCGGATATGTTCAATGTCGCACACGCGCGCGAGAGTCTCCGCAGAAGTGGGTCCGCGTATAGAGGCTGAAATATCATAAATCGGAATGTTTAAAGTTAGAGGAAGCACTATATCACCAGTTAAACCTTTCGAACGCCGCATAATGCCTTCGCGCAGATATCTGTGTGAACGAAGAGAAATGGAGAATTCCAGTTATAGGTCTAGTAGTGAAGTAAGTGAAGGTGTATCAAAGATCTTAGGATAGAACACAAGGTGTATGAGCCGTTATTTATGGCGATATTAGAAGGAATCAAGGCGAGCTCCTTATGCTGTCGAAATCAGGTTGGCCGATTGTGCGTACTTCTACCTAGAGGGAAAGTGTTAGTATTGATGACAGTTAGGAATATTAGAATTTGAAAACAGACGGGAAGAGACAGCTCGAGGAAGCACACTTCCCTCAAAAATCAAAAAAGGAACACCATCCGGTCCACCCGCCTTCCAGACGTTTCGACTTAGATTCATCAGGTCTATAGCACCCGAGCAAATGTATAGTCACCAGCAAAAAGTAACATAGGACCACCTGGAGAGGAGAAGGTGAGGAGAGAATGCAGAATCGAAATCCAGGGGTTGAATAGAGGAATAATGGCGAGGCCGAAGAGATTGGCTTTCTCAGTTTATTTGAATTTTATAAAAGGTCAATAAAGAATATGTTGAAGATTAAAGGGAGGAAAGTCACAATTACAGAAGTTGTTAGAGGAATGCGTTTTATAGTACAAAGAGGCCAAGAGCGATAGGCTTTTTTAACTCAATAGAGAGACCTAAAGGAGGTTAGCCCGCAACACGTATCGTTTGATTGAGACAGCCGCTCTGTTTTTGCATCCGAAATCGAAGAATTGCCTCCTGCAACTTTAATCCTAGACTGAGTGAAAAATATACTGCCACCCGCAGAAGATGAAAAGGAAGAACTAGAATTTTTATCACCCGCGAATAAGCGCTATTTTCTCTCAGCTCCTCAATGGCAGAGTACAGGACACCTATCGGAACCGGGATGGATATGAGTGGGAGAAAGATTTAATCGTATGATAGGGTAATGAACAGCGCCCTCAATCCGGCTCTCAATCCATTACCATCTCTCCAATCAATTAGTGGGCAGATAAAACCTTAAGCGTCATCCACAGCTAAGTCAAAGCTGTATGTCATATCCAATATTAGGTTAGCGTAGAACGACGCGGCAAGCCCCCCAATCGAGCCCCGATCAAATATTGCTCCAGAAAAACGCATAGTGCAGGATGGAGCTTGGAGAAAAAGTTTTAAAGTTAAGAGATTATAAGGTTGTGGGTCAGATTACCAATAGGAGCGCCCCAAGTAGGCTATTTATTAGAGATTGAAGGATACTTGAAGTAATGAGACATAGGTCAAGTGTTGGTTTCAAGATATAAATGGTAGAATCGAACTGCCGTTACATGATGCTAATAGGTTCGCCTTAGTTGCTCCTCGTTCAAGGAATGCTGAAAACATGATCGGCCTTACCTCCCCACCTAAGATCAATCTCTAATGAGAGTACGTTACCAACCATTCAGATCTATGTGTACATGAAATCCTTAAAATAGAGACTCCTCAGAGAGTTTTGGGATGAGAAGAAGTGTGACGAAAATTATAACAGTCCTCGTGAAGAGAAGGTAGTAAAGATTATTTCTAAGAAAGAGTGCACATGCTGTTTCTGTTAGGGAACAGTATAGTCTCAAAAGCACAAGATTATGTAGTAGAAGAAGAAAAGGGATCTATTGACAGCCACGGGGAGGTGAGAAATGGAGATACGAGAATTCACGAGACGTGGATTAACAAGGATTAATAGCGGCGGTTATAACAAGGGCCACACACACTCAACCCTTCAGACGGGAAGATTATGAAATAATTATAGGGTTTAGAGATATACCTAAGTCCAAGAGAAAAGTAAATAGGAATATGATATCTAGTACACTGATCAGATATCGGTCAAAACTCTTTTTTAACAGAAATATTATCAGAGATTAAGAGATTATAGATAATATTTACATTTTTTTATATAGTAAGTAAAGTAATAGTGATATATATTTTAACATTTTGTTCAGCGCGCCGCTCACGGACAGAGGCGCCCAATAAGAGGATGAGAATTATTCTCGGGGTGTTTAAGAACGCCTAACAAATAATCATCTAACGCAAATTACGCCTATGCAGCACAGTACGCAGGCTTAAAAGTGAGAAGCGTCTATCATCTCACAGAAGAATGGTAAAATAAATTTTCCACAGAACAGAGAAGTAGCCCGTTGCAGAAAAAGGATGAGCACCACAGTCCACCCTTTGAATTACTTAATATCCACCAAGACTGAACTCATGTGCCGACACAGCACCTCTTTAAAACAAATGTGATAGACGAATATTGATTCCAAGCTGTGCTTCTGTGTGGCGTCGTAGAAGATGGTGACGCGAGATGGGAAAGTTTCCTACCGTGAATACTTAAGCCGCTGAGCGAGCGTGTAGCCATATTATGAATTAACTCCGAGATAAAAAGAGATCTACCCACATCGTGCCGAATAAGGAGAAGAGGAGTCACAGTGAACTAGAGTAGAATCAAGAGCAAGTTAGTGTAAGGCACTATTGTGGCACAATTTGACTCGACCCTATCCAAAGAAACCGGAGTGAAACCGAGAGCCCCCCCGGTTTATAGAGACGCTGAGAAAGTACTTCCATACAACACCTTTGAATCTGACCCTTGATAATAGCGTGGAGAACTGAGAAGTCACTTTAAAACACTCCCCCAATAAACAAGAAATCATCAGTTGTACTGTGAACCGGGCCACGCCAACCTAGCAACCGTGTGATGTGAGGTTTTCCAAGACATTTTGTTTTATGTTAAGGCAAGAGATGTTGCTATAGTGTCAGATGAGGAGAGACGAGGAGAACCGTCGAAGAAGATAGGAAAGTTAGGAAGGTGTCTTAGAGAGGGATTTTAGAAGTTGGGTTTTTGAAAGAATTAGAATTTCACAAGGTTTGAAAGACGGACCACCACCCGGTATAATTCTGTCCAGGGGAGGTCAGCGGAAATAGATATCGGAAAAGGTTAACAGGACGAGGCAATTCTGAAGTAAAAGAGGGGAGCAGAATGGAAATTAGTTGAAGAATGAAGGGAGTCGAGTCATCAGGCATATGAGTGAGATAGATGTGAGATGTGCAGTGAGAAGATATAATGAAAAAGTAGGAATAAGATATAAGATTAAATAGAGCTCTGAGAGAAACAGCCACATATTGAAAGAAAAGAAACAGCCGATATTGAGTTATCTATAAAGAAAGCTAGAACAGAATAAAGTTAGGCTCAAAGCAGAAGGATGTGAAAAACCAAGGAGAAGCTTATATTAAATAGTTGGAGTGAGCTTAGTGACTGCGTGCCATGTACCCGGTCATAATGTCTTTTGGATATGTCAACGCCACCACGCAAGTCTTCCCGTAGTTCTAAGGGCGGAAAAAACCATAAACTTGTTAATTAGATGAAAGGATATCGCATTAGAAACTCGGAGCGCCGAAAGCCGTACTGGCGCACGGAAAGAAGGAATGAGATTGCGAGATAGGTCAAAGAAGTGTAGAGTTGATTGAGGAACGTTTCAAAGATCTTAGTAGATATAACAAGTTGAGCTATAGGGAGTGATAGTTAGAAGGAATCGGAGCGGACTTTCCCTTTTCCGGAAAGGAGAGCATGAGTACTCAGTTAAGTGCGCGCTTCCAACTACTGAAGGAAAGGCTAGTATTGAGTCATAGAGAATTATAGTTTGAACGAAGAGCGGGATAGAGACGAATAAGCATCGAATCCTCCTCAACCTATACTCGCGGCGCAGAGGATTAAGGCCGTACCCGCCTTCCCCTAACTTCATAGATTCAGGAGCCCATGCACCCGATCAAAGGTGATCACAGGTAAAGGCAAGTACAGGAGGAGAAGGGAAAAGGAGGAGGAAAGACGGAAACTCGCTCCAAGGTATGAAGTTAGAAGGGAAAATTAGGCAATATTCCGAGGCCGAAGTTGATCTGGCCATTATCATGTATGAGAGTGGAAATTAAGCCAAAACGGAGCCTCGTACAGAGTCTCGTATGATAGGAGGATGGTGAGGAAAGTATTCAGATTATACAGAAGTTTGTTTAGAGAATGTTTTTTGCAACGGTAGAGCTAGTGCTAAAGAGTTGTACATTGAAGTAGGATATAACCGAAGGAGGTTACGTCGCACTGTGTGTGTGTTTTTTTGAGTGGATAAAGCCGTTGCTACGATCGAAGACGTATCCTCTGCAACTCATGATTTCTAGCTTCGAATATGAAAATAAGGACTTAGAAGTGATATAGAGAATAGAATTTTTCCTTACACCGATTACGCAGTCTCATTAGCTCTGTGGGACTATTGGCAGACGGAATATTAATCTGGTGAACAGGCTTTCGATCGAACCATTGAGTGAATTGAGGAGAAAGATTTAGTTTGTAATGGATATGAACCTGCTCATCCGCGTATCGAAAATGACAAGCTTCCCCACTTGTAATCACGAGCAGAAACGCTCTTGTAGCGGTTTTCTCCAAAAGCGACGAGTCACATCACAGTTAGTATAGTTTAAGTCAGATAATGTCAATCCAATGCCCGCCAGTTCGTGCCCCGGAATTAAATGCCGGGAAAGAAAAAATTATATACCGCTATCAGTAGATGCCAAGTGTTTTTAGTGAGCTGGTGACTTAAATGATTAATAATTCACCGAATAAGGAGTCGTAAGGTCTGTGCCTATTATATCGCAAGCCGTCTAAGAGACAAAGGATTAGTAGTAAGAAAACATTGGCGTCAAGACGTGTTCAGGGATTATTGAAAAGTTTGAGCATGGAACCAGAAGTGTGTGTAGGTTTTTAGTATGATGTCGGCTCCACGAATATCGTATGAAAAATGAGCGTGAAGTAGATGTGCGGCATTTCCTCCCACCTTAATACATCAAGTTTTAGATAGAGGATCTGCAGCCAAACGATATCAGAGTTCTTGTACATTTGAAACCCCGAAAGATAAGGACCCTCGAATATTTGGATATGAGAGAAAAACAGTCTCGAGGTTAGAGTAGATGAGGTTAGTAAGGTAGAATTCAAAAAAGGCTAAAAGATTCACTTGTTTCATTAGATGAGAGAGAAACAAGGGAAGATATGCAGGGAAGCACAAGATATATAGTAGAGAGAGATTAAGAAAGATTTATAGCTCACAGAACATCGAAAGTGAGGAAGATTCAGATTCTCTAGAGGATCAAGTGTACAGAAGAGTGATGTGTATGAACTTCATACATTTGACACAGATCCTCGCACCCATACAGGAACCGGAAATTATTGACAAAAAGATTCTATTTGACACATATTACAATCGTGATAATGTATAGAGGATATTATTATATTGCTGTTAGCCATCTGGGTCTCAGACAAGAGCCAAAAATTAGGGTTAGTTAGAGTTAGAGAGGTGTATTCCACGGATGCAAGCAACGTTAGAGTGCAAGCCACGTGTGTTTGGAAAGTCAATAGAAAGGAAAGCAACCGTCGCCGTCTCTTGTTTGCAAATCCGTCATCATACACGGCACGGTATACAATCTACAACAACAAAAAAGGAAAATTAACTTTTTGTAGTCAATGTAAAGATCTTTTACACGTTCAATTACACGACAAAAAAACCAAAAGGGAGAGTATATTTTTAAAAGAAAGTGCTATCAAATAGGGATAACTAAACTATGTGAAATATTATATAATTATAGTCAAACTAATATTATATTCACCTGTTATGTATAAAAAAATTGTCAAATAAAAGAAATTTGATGCAAAATGACAGTGCACAGAAAGAGGTTTTGTTAATCAATATAACACCACTCGCACACTCAAGACACGAACTAAAAGACTCATAAGAGAAGAAAATAGTGGCACAACGACGAAATAAAAAAAGTGTATTATAGACAAACTACTGAGATTATATTACCTTTTAAAACAAATGGCTGTAAAGAGCTAAAAACAGAGTAATAAGTTATTTTACTAGTGAAATATCTATAATATAAGAACGACCAAATCAGAAGTATAACAAAGCGAAGTAGAGAAGGAAGACAGTAGAGATAAAGAATAAAAAAAATCAGGAACCTATTACTAGGCAATTACTACATATTTGCGTTGTCTTCCACATCGCCAATCACCTGAGAAAAGGAAGAACAAGAGGAAATCTATACAAACAAGAACTAAAACCTCCATGATAATTCAAAAAAGAGAAATCAAAAAAAGTAAAACGAGGATCTATTATTCTGCTTATTTTATATGACCATGTACATCTGTTGCATATATAAAACCCATAAAAGAAACGCCTACTCCATGATTAAGTCCAACACATGTAAGAAATACGTGTTAGGCGAGTGCAGGCGTTAACTATGATTACAAAAACGATAACGTTAATTTTAGATAAATAATTATAAATTAATCCAAGAAAAAATTATAGTAACTACTACATCTATCCCATTGAGCTGTTCCTCACCTATTAAACACAATCCTATCACTTGTAAAAGGCATCACTATAAACAACAATATAATATATATTATTTAATATATATCTACTACAACATACTTATTATATTATATATATAATATACGTTGTTTATTAATATATATATATTTATTAATATATATAATCAATATTTAAAATATCCAATAAATATTACCTCATAAAGTGATAAAACTATTATAATAGTATAATGAGTTATATAAGATTTAGAGTTTATCTGATTAATATTATGTATATATGTATATCATTAATATTACTAGGTATAATAATAATATAAATAAACAATAATTTATATATACAACATATTTTAATAATAAAATTTTACTGAAATTGATAACCTTGAAATAAAGAGTAAAATTAAAATTCATGCATGAATCTTTAAAAGTAGTTTTCTTCTTCAAATCAAGTACTAAGATATTATTGAATTAATCACTTGTATTTTATCCAGGTTAATAATCAGATAAGATAATGGGGAAAAATATTGTATAAAATAATATAAAATTATTTAAAGATTCCTAAAGAAAAATATAATTGGCAGTGATCCTGCTGATTGGAGCTGGAAGGTATAGAATATTCTATATCAATGATCCATCAATACTTTTCTAAAATAAATTACTATTGAAAAAGAAACGAAAGGTGTAGATATATATGAATAATTGTATCCTGGCTCTATATTAGCCATTTATTTTAAATTAAGCTTGTTTCGTACAAGCTGCCAAAAATATAAAAAATGAGAATTCTGGACAGAATAGAGACACCGAGTTTTGTAGATAACTCGGAATAAATTAACAATATCCTACGAATTAAACACGATAAAAATATGAAGAATAAATACATTGACCACAAGTATTGCTGTTATTATTTTTCATCATAATGTGAACTTAATGCAGTAACACCAGTTAGCCTCTACAGTTATGTCTTAATGCCGGAAAGCACGAAGTTTTTCTGTAAAAGAAATACAAGCCGATCGAGACTGATTTGTGCCAGCCTTGTTTGAAGATCGCGACGGAACGTTCAGATATCCCTATACGTAGCGTAAAATACTAATAGAAACCCTATTGTTTTCAATGTACTACAAAATTATAAAAATTCCAAGGTTTGTACACTTTATATACAACTATATATATATATATATTAACTTAAAGTATATATATATATATTATAGTGTAATAAATAATAGTATATATCAATTAACTATATTATATATAATATAATATAGGGAGTATATATAAAATAATATTAATATATTACTATATAGATATATATGAATAGTATAGAAATCTGGAGAAATAGAGAAATTAGATGCTGAAATGTCTGAGTCATTTTCAACTAGTGTTGTAAGTAAGGTGATGTTGGTGTGATATGTCACTTCTCTCTCTCTCTCTCTCGTCATAATCATCTTCATCATTACTACTCTCTACTCTCTCTCTTAACTCTATATATCCTCTTCCTTACCTCTCCTCTTACTACTATACTCTCTCTGAGCTCTCTCTCTCTCTTCTCTCTCTCTCTCTCTATTGCCCTGCTCACCTCTACTTCCTCATCATATATCAAATACCATACTGGAGCAAAACATATTCCCACGAAGTCACACATTGCCGTTAGTGAACAAATATGAGTATATATGTTAATTTTAGTGGTATATGAGTCAATAATGTATTTTATTTTATATAAAGTGAAAATCATAAATATGAAGAAGGGGGGGGGGGGTTCTAATGTGAAATTAGCGTAAGATAGTTGTTTATTATTATACTTTTATTATATTCTCTTACTATTATCCGAGAGATATAATATTATAATAACATATTAGTTAAATTTTATATATTAATAATAGTAATATAATAATTAATAAGGGCGTACCCTGTTCATATACTCTTAAATATATAATATACGTTAAATAAGTGCTTATTCAGGCGTAGAGTTCTAAGACCATTTTCATAGTTACTATTGAGTGTATACTTGGTATCGTATGATAGTTCACTACATATAATATTTACATTAAATGATATAATAATAATATACTTACTATAATATATCTAAGAAATACTCAAGATATATCAATATAGTTACTGATATATTAGTAATGACGATGTGGAACGATTAGTCCTATTCGCCTACATATTTACAATTAGATTATAATTTTAAATGGGTTATGATTAACCAGAAAAGATAATTTTATCGAATTAAAAGATATAGATTTACGTGTATGTAAGAATTATGTTAAGTTTATATTATAAATTGTGTGAGAGAGAAAAATAAAAACGTAATAGTATGAGTCGATAGGAGATACATTTATATTAATTTACTTTAGAATAATAACCACATAATAGTATTATATAAAAGTACCAATAATGTTATATTTAGCACTTAATGTTGAGGTTATACTAAATTATATAAAAAGAAATGTCCACGTGGCCACTTATAGAATTTTATTGTAGCCCATTAGATAGTTATAATTAAGTAAGTAGTATATAAATAAAGTATATGTTAATGAGAAAATCATAAAAAAAGTATGTATAGTTATTAAAATAAAACATTATATTATAATTTACTTAACAATATTATAGCACATAATTTATAATAGGAATAGGTTAAGTATATAAAGCGTACCGTCACTCGAGGCAAGAGAACGCACTGAATTTCAGAGAAGAGACGAAAGAGAGTGTGACAACGAGAGTGAATTTCATAAAGTATAATGGCCTAGTAGACTGTTATATTAACGAATTGCCAGATGATGTGATTAGAGTGTAGATATGTGAGTGCCTGAAAATAGAGATAATATAAGTGAATTATATAGTAGATAGAGAGATATATAGGAGTAATGTCTGCGGTGTAACGCGACGTTAGCATAAGAGGGCTTACATTGTAGAGGAACGCTCATTAATGAGGGCCATTAGTAGAATGATCTGAGCGTTAATTTTCTATTATATATCGATAATTGGATATTCAATAGAGAGTATAAGGCCGTAGTAGGCAGAATACTATTTCCGAGCAAAGGAAATTAGCCATAAGCGTAAAACAAATGACAGCTCTAAGAGTGTTGTAGAACTATTTTCTCTAAATGTATTCTGAGCGATATCCTTTAATTTATACGAATCCTTATAATTATATTTATGCAACGCGTAATTCAATACGAGACAATTTCTTAATTTTACTTTACTTTTGGACATATCTCTGCAAACAGGATACAGAGGTTAAATATAAGGATCTAATAAAAAAATAAATAGCTTTTAATAGATAGAGAATTGAAATAATTTGTAATTTTCCGTTTAAAATGTTCTGTTTCGTTTACGAGAGTAAGATTATTCTGAGTACTCTGTTGCGTGTAGTGATGTTTTGTGTGGATATTATATATTTAGCGTAATATATGTGTGTGTGTGTGCGATGGTGTAATAGTGAGGTGTTTGTTGGTCTCTGTACTAGTCCCGGATGTGAGTTCACTAAAAATAATGGTAAATTTCGTCGAAAATGAGAAGCCTAAATGAGTGAGCCCAATTGACTGACAATTTAAAAAATTTGTCAAACAAATATGAACAAGTCTTTTGGATTTTTGCAAGAATTGCTTTTTATAATAACCTGACATTATGAGGACCCAATGCAAATTTGTATTCCGATCTTTTCTATCATGATTACTTCATATGACAACGTTCATGAAGAATATGTCAAACATGGCAAATTCGACTACGACACAAGATCCTCAACTCCCAGACTACTTTCTTTATGTAAACAACGAGTTTGATCCAATACAATGGCATCAAAACCATGAGACACAGATTTTAATAGAATATAACTAGTCCAAAGGAGTGAAACATAACCATATTGGAACAAATGTTTTTGCACCTTTTGAGTATTATTTTAACTTAAAACCCTATCATCGTGTATCCGAATACATAAAAAAAAACTAAGACGTCACATGAGAAATATTTATGATATTATAGCTCTTATTTAGAATATATACGCAGGATAGATTAAAGAATGAGATTGAGGTGTAAGATCGCAAATATAAATAAATTTTAGGCAATATAATTAAATAGATGAAAATCAAACAGCATTATGATGATAAGCAAAGGTCATATAACTGAGTGGAGATTATTGAACAAAATAAACTCGAATACAAATTGTATGTCAGAGTTTTAAATTATTAAATAGTCCAAACAACCAGAAGTTTAGAGAAGGCATATTATCATAGTTAATTAAAGAAGCAAATGGAGAGTAGTATAAAACTGCAAGTTATATGTGATGATCTTATCTTATGGGCCGACAATACTGGAAGCTTCTAGGATGAAGTAACATACTCTGCAATTGATGTGTATTGTGATAATAAGAATATGATGTAGAAAGATTCTTTTAATCTGAGAGCACCCATCCAATCTTTATCTATAAGCTGGATAATGAATTATTTACTAGGTGTTTGATTAATAATACTTTTTACCCACTCCAATGGTATTCAATATGAGAAACACCAGATATTTTACATGACAAGGATCTGCAAATTTAATGATTTGCTTGAGTGTAATATATTATTTACACACACCCTTAGTAGATGCACAAGCTAGCACCTTCTCAAATATATTATATAATATTAATTTACTTGTATATATAAATAGTATATATAATAAATATAGGTATGTATATATATTATATATATTATAATATATATATATTATATTTAATAGATTTATATTTAGATATATTATATTAAAATTGTAATAATATAATAAGTATTATTTTATATATAATTATATTATTATATAATATATAACATAATATTATATATATAATATATATATATAATATATATATAATATATAATAGAATATATTTAATATAAAATATATATTAAATTGATATATATATATATATAATATATATATAATATATTAATATTAATATATTATAATATACATATTATATTCAAATATATTATTATAAAATATTAAATATATATTGATGGAACTTACATTAATAATTATTACTTATAGGTAGCAACGATTTCCCAAATTCATCTACCTTTTCTCTGCAATAGAAAAATATTATATTATATATCTTAGTGAATTTTCATATTCTCTTCCAACAAAACTGTAGATATTAAAATGAATGGTTAATATATATAGAGCATTACCTGTTGAATTTGTGTAAACTGATAATTCTTATGACCGTAAAGCACAAACCGTCATTAAGAATAACCAGACTCGCACAATATAATAACAAATAAACTTGACAACACTAGATAATTATTATAATATGAATATCCCCTAACCATAGATTTTACCTTAATCAGAAGGCTAAGAAGGTAGCAGATGTGACCTAAAGAATAGTATGGAGCTGATGATTAACCTAAAAATAGAGATTTAAATATTTGTAAACCATTTTAATGGGAAACTTCCGATCCAATACGGTACAAATTCCTATATTTACATAGAAGTAAAAACAATTATTTTAAATAAATACACTAATTGATAAGAAGATTAAAACACGTCAGGTATTTCAAATTTTTATTAATCACTGATTATATATAAAAAATTTCTAGTCTTCATACTGCAATTTGAAAATTATACAAGGAGCGATCTAGTGTGAAAATAAAAAATAATAATAAATTATAAATAGAAAAGAAACATGACTCTGACCTTATCAATATCTGCTCGGTTAATGAGCAATATCGACAATATCTGTGTTGTTTGTTGCTCTTTAAGTGCTTGTAGCACTGAAATCATAGCTGTGACAATAATCATTTCAGGACTGATTTTTTTTCATTTAAAGCGCAACCCTTGATTATCTCCTCTGATGTTATCCACACCCCAAATTGTCATGAATACAAATTAGGCTAAAATCAACTTACTATTTACTTCCATTAATATCTTTGCTAATATCGTGATAAAAAAATTTTTTCGACGTCGAACAAAATATATATAGGAAGCTTTATCTCCAGGAAATTAATCTATTATAATCCTTATATATATAATATATATATTAATATTAATAATGAGAATAATAATATATTAATTTTGTATTTATTATTCATTTATTATTATCTATTATATAAGGTACTCACATAAATATATAAATATTTTATATTGTAGTAGGAATAATTATTAAAATAATAATAAATAATATATTTAATTTTATTGCATTGTTGGTTACTTAAAAGAATTAATAAATCCTAACTCTATACTATCACATTATATCTCTATTCATCCTTATACATTTTAAATTATATATATTTCTAAAAGTATAATAAATTATCTAATATATATTTATAAATTATTAGTCTAAATAATATATTTAATATAAATCACTATGTAATATATATATATATAACCGAGAAAATGTAATTCCATCCTATAAATTTATGTCGAGAATACATAGAGGACCTTTTGACAAAGTAATACAAATTAGGATGTTATATGGAAGGAAATGTACACCAACCTATCACCAAAAATAATTTCTTTTTTAAAGTTGTTCTTGTTGAAAAACTTGCTCAACCTTTGGGATCATAAAAGTAGTTAAGTGACACTTAATTTAAACCTTTTCCAGATAAAGAATCTAGAAACAGGAACATTGTAGAAATGTTAAAGTCAAGAACGAAGATAGATGAGAAGATAGAGATTTCGAATGAAAAGAGAAAGAGATGAGTGAAGAGAGAGTACGAGGAGAAGTGGAAGATGAGGTAGTAAAGTAGAAGATAAGTGATCCACAGAGAGAATTAGAAAGAGAGATTATATTAGGACGACAGAGTAAGAGTTTTGTGAGGTTGTTTTTTAGCTCCTCAATTGGCTTTTCATTTATTCGTCGTAGCTTATCTTATGCTCTAGCGTTTCTATCATGAGTAAGAATGTTGACTTTCTGGATCGTAGACAACTTATCACCCAATTATTTTACTCTCATATCCTCTACTCTCTAAATTTAGTAGATATACTATTATAAAGCCAGAGTGAGTGTACTTATTAAATTATGAATTCATCTCATGCAATTTATTCATGGGTGTTTGTTTGCACGAAAATGAATAATGAGTTAAATGGTTGGTGAGTCGTACTCGTTCATAATAAAATTATAAGATTGGTTGAGGATCTCATTAAGATAGGTTATTTATGAGTAAAAAGACAGTAAAAAGAGAATAAGTATATGTGGAAATATAAAGCCCTCTTAGGAGACCCATCTTAATATAGATTATGTAAGAGATTTAATACATAAATGGTTTGTAGGAGATCTAACAACACTGCAAAGATGAGTTGACCGGGTAAAGTAAAAAGTTCAAAAGAAGGTTAGGGATTGAAGGATAATTGCCGTGTCATAATATAAGCTTCTAAAAAAAGTCTTGAGTGCCGTAAAGCTCCTTTGAACTCTTCTCACTCATCTCAGTTGTTTAGTTTTGTACAAGTGTTTGTTCCTTATTGGAGTATCTATTGCAAATCAGGTAATGTGGATTTCTAGTAGATTTAACACATACAGATCTTTATATAAAATGTGGGTTCTTAGGCTATACTTATTAACTTTCACTTCTCTCATATCTCATCAAATCTCTATATTCTAGTAGTTTGAGTAAAATATTATGGGTCTATATTGCTCTTCACTTTTTTCGACAGGTGATCAACCTGACCTTTACAAGTCGTAAACTTCTTCTATCATTTGAAAATTGCAATTGAAAATTATCTTTCAACAGGTTTTTAACCCTCCCATGACACGAGTGACAATTAATCTTCTAAACCTTATATGTTACATTTTACGTTTTATCTAAATATATGAGTAAAGTCTAGGAGCATTCTTTTCTTCAATTTTTCAATTGCTTTCTTTCTAGCATCTTTTAAATTGTATAAATGTCGATATTGATTGTGACGAAGGAATGTCTGCTCCCTTTTATTCCCTTTATAATCTTATTAATTAATTGTAACTAAACCTTTTATTTTCTTAGAATAATTAATATTATCATTATATATATATATATATATAGTATTTAATAATTAACATTTATTCCTTAAAATGCATATATTTATCCTAACAAAATACAATACACTATATACAGATATATATATAATTAGAAATATATATATATTATTATTATAAATAATTATATATATATAAATATTTAAATATCATATTAATTAATATATTAATATATATATAATTATTATAATAATATTATATTATATATATTAATATAAGATTAAACCAATACTTTATAATATATAATATATAGATATATATTTTTTATTAAGATATAAATTTGTTAACATATTAAATATATTAATGTAATAATACATAATATATATAATAATTATAATTTATATATATATTATATAATATAATATATATTATATATTTATACTATCAATATTAATTAATAAATTATTTAAAATTAATAATATAATATTTAATAATATATATATTAATTATATATATATATATTATATATATATAATTTATATAACTTAATATTAATATATATTTATATAATATTATTGAATTCAATATACAATTATACATATATAAATAAAGATATATAAGTAAATATAATATATAATATAATATATTATTCTATATAATATATCAAAAATTTAATTAATAAATATCTAATTTATATAAATATATCATACAAATTATAATATATATAGTGAGAATTATAATATATAATATATAAATAATAATACTAAATAGTATTAATATTAATATATTTATAATAAAATATACTATATATATAATATACCAAAATATTTAACCAGATTATATTTAATAAATATAATTATATATATTATATTTATTTATATATAATATATATATAATATATATATATATATATAACTATATTTAATAGTATTATAAATATATATAACATATTATATTATAAATATATTATATTATATATATATATATAGTATATTAGTAATATTTTATATTTAATGTGATATATAATTATTATATTTATATATTATATTATATATATATATATATTAGCCTTTTACTATCATATATATATATATATATATTAAATATATTATAGTATATGTAGAAGTAGACCGGATATTCGCATTCACATCAGCATCTGAGGATACTGACGCTAAGTAGTGAGAGTTAAAATCCAAAATATATAAATTACAATTTTTAAACGTTAATCAATATAAATAAGCCAAATCAAAAAAATTAATTTAAAATTAGATGACAATAAACCTATTTCCAGGAACGAAAAATAATAAAATAGATAATAAAAAATTATATAATAGATAATAAATAAACAATGAAAATTAGAAATATCTCACAGTAGATTTGCGAGCTCCAGAAGAGCACAGTACCAGATGATGGAAAGAATGGAAATAAGATGCCTGTTGATCAAAGGTACTGGAGTTTGTAATTAGTTCATAGATATTATATGAATTACAAACGTGAAGTGCTGATGGGAAATTATATAACTAGAAGGAATAGTAAACATGCGAGCTTTCAGCATGATATAAATGATAGTAATGAGACGCAGAGATATATAATTGGTACTAGACGCGCCAACTTTAGAAGCAAGCACTCTCCAAATTCAAGGGAGAGTCCAATTTTGTGTACTTGCTTATCCTTCCCAAGTTCAGAGGTATCTAATCGATGAACCCGATTCAAATATGTCTTATATGTAAGGACTATAATGAACATATAAATGAGGGGATAGAAATAGGAGCGAGGATGGCTTAGAGGCGTCAGAAAATGAACTACAGGAAAGCAGAAGGAAAAGAATAATTAGATTTTTCGGTTGAAAAATTAGCAAGAGAGGAAAGTGCCAGGATTTTTGCAAGTATGTTGTTATGATGATAAAGAGATTGTTTTTTAGCAAAATATAACAGAAAGATTTTGTCAATGTTTAGGAACCACCAAGGAGATCAGACACACTTCGTTTATGAACTTTTGCTTTGCTCTGGTGCCTTAATAATAACCTTTAGCAACCATTCAAATCTGAAGAATAGCTCGAGAAAGATAGTTAGAGAGCAAGAAATCTTTGCCTACTACCTTGACATCACACTGCCTCTATTCCGATGCCTCTATGGTACAGTACGATTCAAACCGTAGATTTATGAGGTAAAAAAAAAAGATGTTTAAAATGAAGAGGGAATCTGAAGCCTTGCTCATCTATCAGCTGATTTTACATCTTTATCGGCAGAATGCTTGAAACCTTATCTTTTCAAGTTCTTCTTTCTATCACTTCAGTCGGACAGTTAGCGTTAGAAGCGATCGCAAAGTTTTCTCAATTCAACCCCTATTAAAGTTAATAGGCCAGAAAAATATCCATTATAGTTAGTAGCTAGGAATCGATTATGGAAGAGAAAGAATTATAAATTAAGAGATGTAGGCTGTTGGTACATAGTAACTTTACAAACAATAGTGGCACAGATGGAGCACCTACAGAATTTTATTTACGAGATTTACAATTAAATAATAAAGTCGATCCTCATCCGATAATATGGTCAAATAGTCTAACCAAGACCAATATAGCATATATACAAAATAGTGTCGAATCAATCACGAAATATAGTTCGTAGGTACTCTTAACTACATAGCATCCTAAATCGTTGATTAATGTAGATTAATTGGCCTTCCCTTCACCACCTAGATTCTATCATGAGAGTGAACACCACCCAGTCCAACTATGATTGTGTACACCATGAACTCCCCTAAATAGAGGCTTTATCATCACCAATAGTAGCTGCTATATTGTGTGAATATAATTTTAGATAACTATATATAGTAACTTAAAAAGTTAGTCATTCCTTGAATTCCATTAAAGGAGCATATACTTTGGCAAGTTAAGATTATGGCATTCGCATTACATCCGCATCCGCATCACGGAATTTGATAGGGAAATATAAGTATCCGCATTTTCCCATCTCGTCCGGATGGCCGAAAATCGCCATCGGTCAATTCTTCATATATATATATATAATATTTATATATTATTATATATTTATATATATATAATAATATATCATTAATATTTATTAATATTTTAAATATATATTTAAATTATAATATATATATATATATAGTATTTATAATATATTATATAATATTATATATAATATTATATTATATTATATTATATATATTATATTAAATATAATATATATAATATATTATATATTATAAAATATATATATATTATTATATTATTTATATATTATAAATTATATATAATATATATATTAATAATATATACTAATAATATTTTAATCTCTGAACACAAAAATACATTACAATAAATTACAAACTTCAGGTTTGAAAATGTGAACTTTACAGCAGTGTGCGATTCGATATTTTCATAACAACGATACTTACAAAGGAAATACCAATATACATATATTTAAAGAGAAATCAGCTGGGTAAATCGTAATTACTCGGATAAATGTTTATAATATTTAATTTGAAAAAAATTTGTTAAAAATAAAAATTAATTTAAAATTTGGCAAAAATAAAATTTAATTATTTACGATATCTTTTAATATTTATATTATTGAGCATGCGTTCATATTATCAAAATACAAATGATCTATTAATATAATATTTTCTAGTGTTAATATTCTATAGAAAATGATTATGTGTTTAAACGACTCCTTTGTTCTAATTGAACACGTTGAATTATTATAGGGTTATTTTCACAAATTAAATACGTTAAATTATAAGTGAAATAAAAAAACTTGTAAAATGCTCTATTACGTTAATTGTTTAATTATAAAAACTCAGCATCAATTAGGGGAAGGTGGAAGGGTGATGAATTGTCAAAAATGTATAATGTAATGAATCTGAAACTTCGTAAAACGTAAAAGTAACGAAAACCTATAGGTAATCCTAAATTCAAATAACCTAAACCTAACCTAACCTAATCCAATTTTCCTAACCTAATCCTAACTCCAACCTAACGACCTAAATTTCAATTTTAGTAAACTAGACCAAGCTAAAATAAACTGTCTATGAAGGTAAATTTTCTCCATTTTATTTTAAACATTCCATCATATAACACTAACGGCTAGATATAGCGTCTAAATCAACGACTGATAATCCTACAATTATGTAAAATTGTGTTTCTTAAGTTTATAAGTATTTCGAATATTTCAGTCGAGATTTATCGACCGTAAACACACTGATTGTAAAGTTTGGAGCCAAGGTAAAATCTTATTACAATCTCAAGTGACGTCCGAATATGCGTAACAACGAATAATCAGAAATTTTTATTTATAATTACATATATATATATATACATATATTGTTATAAATTGTGAGAGAGGTTTTATTTAATAATCTCATAAATTGGTAAAATTATTACTTTACTTGGTATTTTGTTATAAAATAGTATAATATAAAATAATACTTAAATAATACCTATATATATATATTATACCACTATATACCACTAACAACTCCAATATAATAAAACAATCAATAACGCAATCCAAACCACACAAAAATAAACCTACATAACTACTCAAATACACTATACTTTACACCCAACACCTATAACTAATTACTGAGTATTTATTTGGTATTATACTCTTATATTATATATTATTATATATTGTAATTATGTAATAGTATTTTTAGAATAATATTTATATAATGAGTTAATTAATAATATTATAAATAATATATGTTATTATATTATATATATTTTATTAGTTAATATCACTATTTCTATCTTTATTTTTTTATGGGTTAACCTCACTATAGTACTAAGGATTTACTTAAATATTACATAAAGTTTAATATAAAAAGATTTTAACTTTATTAAACGCAATATCAATACTTAATTACAATTAAACACAGTAAAAATACACTTTCTTTTTTTTTCTATTATAATTTAATATATAAATTATAAAAATATTGTAAATGAACTATTAGTCACTAAGAAAAATATAGGAATAATTTTCTTTAATAAATTAAAGAAATAATTATTTTGGTAATAATCATGATAATATAATGATATATGGAAGTTAGTTCTACTATTATCTCGCTTTACAGGTGATACTCTCATTTATGAGTACTCATTTCTACAATTTCACTATCTTTTAATTATAATTTATGTTCTCGTGTTATTACTGATTCAAACTCCTCCTTCAGGAATTATATTATCACTCAAGTTCTAACATTTGTTCTAACATTTGATTCTAACATTTGTTCTTACATTTGATCATTTTAAAATTTTCGAATTGAAGCATTATATTTCTTTCTATATTTTATATCTCAAATAACGAGCCAAGTTTAAATAAACACTGGGATAAGGAGTGATCTTCATTTTTTTTTTCATGAGCCTATTGAACCACTTGCCTTTACGTAGCATTCCGGAGAATGTTTAGCTGAAAAAGCTTACTATAGAAATTATAATTAATTATATACTCATTGCGAAATACTATTTGAGATGAAAGACTTTCTGGATCTATGCCTTAACTTAAACCTATCTAAATTCAATATCAATCGATAAATATTGACAATATTAAAAACATGAAGTATAGTATCTATAGTGGTATATTGCTATCATAACTCATCAATCTATGCTTAACCGTAAAGTACTGAGATTAAAAAAGTTAAGCAATGTTAAATATATAATAACTATATAATATATTATTTTCTAAATTTTGATGTATAATTTTTCGCTTTATGTTATTAATTTGATTCACTTTTGAGGTTAATTTTTCACTTTTGAAATAAATTTTTCACTTTTGATGTTATTAATTTTTCACTTTAGTGGTTAGTATTTTCACTTATAACATTACTCTACACCAGCGTTTAATAATAATACAATAAAATATGTTCACATCCAGTACTGTACCATGGCAATTTCAGAATTTAACAACATCCGAGAAAAATTTGATCAAGAAATGAGCAGAAAATTATTACATTTTCTTCGTTTGATGAAACGTTTACGATTATTTTTGTCTAAATACTTAAATAATGACATATATAATAGAGAATCCTAAGATTTGAGTGCATACTAAACATATTCTAAGATAGATAAAAATGAATAATAATAATAAAATATACAATTATATACACATAAGTGCTAGAAATTTTACTTTCATCCTAGAGTATGACTCTGACATTGTATAGTTTTTATATGATAATTAGATCTTTTCTTTTAGTGGTTATATTCTCAAATTCCCTAATATATCATTATTTGATATAAATAATACTTTCTATTAGTAAATAATTATTGTATATAAGTATCATTTAGGTGTAGTTTTAGATATAATAAATGAACCTCAGTTAAATAACGTCCACATATTTTACATAATATGTTAATATATACTTGAAGCAGTCTTTTAGAGTTAGAGATTTTGAGTCAATATCACTTACTAATGACTCACAAGAATAAAGTTAGTATAAACTTTAGATATAGTATTCAATAATAAATTACTCATTTAATAAATTTATGAATTATTTCTGAGGTTATGTTTAGTTACAAAGCATTTTATAATCAACATAATAAACAATAGTTATTATTTTAAAAGAGACTATCTTACTTTATTTAAACTCTATGACAGATTATTAAGTATATTCTTATTTAGTAAAATGAAAGTTATCACATTAAAGTTAATTCTATTAGGTCGAATTTAGTGATTTATATATATTCAGTTATTCATATACAGTGAATATTGTACAAAAGTAGTGTTCATAGAAGTTCATAACTAATAGTGTGAGGAATATTCGATGAGAATGAATATTTACAATCAAAGTATAGCAGCGGGTGATGATATTTTAAGGTATATACTGAATCAATATATTAAGCTGGTAAGTATTGAGAACTTTAATATCATGTTAATTATATTAAACTTCTATATTTTAGTCTAATGTTTTACTCTTAGCTTGTTATCTCGATATCCATAATCTACTTAGTCTCATTTATTCTATATAATATTATCTGATAAGTGATTTTACTCAGAAAGTAACTATTCTATGAACTTCGATTTCTAATAGATCATTTGTATACTTTATACTTTATTGAGTATATCAATATGCTAAATATCATACTAGAAATACTATTCAATTATATGAAAAATATTTTAGACTTATTACTAGTGATCTATATTTAAAATCATATTATTTAACCGTTTAGTGAGTATTTCCTGATGTTTTAGCTGAATACTGATACTATCCTAAAAAGTAAATTAAATTGTCAAAACCTGAATTAATATATATATGTGAAAGAAAATTGTGTAAGAATATATGTAAATTATAATAATACTTATTTAGCAATTATTTTCTTAATATTCTTATAATAATTAATTAATACGTGCTGAACAATTTTATTATAATTATTATGAATAGTTTTAGTGCGTAAGTTTATCTTCAAACTTTAATAAGATTAAATCATATCAAACTAGAATATAATAACTATATAGCTATTCTTCAGTTTATTCAGCCTTTCCTTATCTTTTCATCAAAGCCAATATATTTATAATTAAATTCTGCATTTTGCATTTATGGTTGTTAAAAAGGTATAACTTATTAAAGGTAAATAACGTTTATCTATTCTATCGTGATTATCATATTAAAAGTTTTTTAATTCTGAAGCTCAAATGAAACCAATTTATATACATTATGTGTTATATATAAATACATAAATATAACTATACGTATTATTAGCAAATGATATAGTTAGATATACATTGATAAATTGGCGCCTTACTAAGCAATGATGTTTAATAAGTTTATCTATAAAACTATTATGGTAAGTTAAAAAACTATAGTTAATCTATAATTCTAAGTAATGCCTTTCAATCATGCTAAAATTTATAATCAGTCTATAATATTAAAATCTTATTAAGTATATAAAAAATTTAAATATGTTTTTGTTTAGAAGTGTTATTAACGCCTAAATAACACATTTGTGTTGATTGACAAAATAAAACGCTTTTACAAAGTTTACTACCTAAATAAACCTCGATAAAATAATACTGATAACGATCATTACTCTTAATAATTTTTTTGATAAATAAGATATTTAAGTATAATTTTATTCGATAAATACAATATTAGTACAATATCTCACTATAATCATAATATTTATTATATATGCATTTAATCTTCCTACCAAAATATAATAAATAAATAATGAGCAATATAAAATTAAAAATGTTATTAGATCAATTCACTCCTATTCATATAAAGTCTATAAAACTGAGCAGCTGTATAATATAATTTTCATTTATATTTGTTAATTCATTATTATGTAATAGTAATTGTTTGAGCGATATATATTAATATTTGAATATTATATATAGGTATATTATAATATATTATTATAATATATTTGAATTAAACTTTCAATAAAATAAAATACTTAGGTATATGTATTTATTGTAGCTTCAGAACTATATACATCAGTAATTAAATATAATAAATTAATCATTACAAATTTATAAACAATAATAATTATAATAAATAATAATAATAATAATAATAATAATTTAAAAAATAATAAATTTATAATATAATATAAATAATAAATTAAATTAATAAAAATTATTTTAATTAGCAAATTCTCATATTTTAGTATCTTATTAAAAAATTTAATAAATGTAAATTTCTAGAATTTCAAACTAAATAGAATATAATTGAAAGAATTAATAAATTTAATATTAATAATTATAATAAATGCTATCTTCTTTCATTTCTTACTTATAATACTACATTCACATGTTTCTTTCTATCTATCTTCTTCTATCTCTTCTTCTTCTTTTATCATTCTATTAATTCTTCTATACTTATCATTCATTATCAGGTGATAACTAATCTACTATCTACTATCTTTCTTCTATCTTTATTCTATCTTTCTTCTTCTATCTCTAATTTCTCTTCTAACTTCTCTCTCTCTCTCCTTGATTATATTGTCTTTCTTTAATAATATAATAATATTTAAATTAATTAATATTATTAATTAATGTTATATTATTTATTTTTAATTATTTAATTTTAATTATTTAAGTTTAATATATTTTATAGCAAAATCTCAAAATACAGAAATTAATACAACATTATTTAAATTATATATTTATATATTATATATAAGTTATTTTAATTTATTATATTTAATATATATTAATCCGATCTTAATATTTCAATCCCACTATTATAGCACCACTGTATAATTAGTTTGCGGAAGTCATTTATAATTTAATAAATTAAATATTAATAAAATCATATATATATATTTTATGTAAGAAAATAGAATTATATTAATAATAGTAAAATTAAATTATATCATAAATATTATAAATAAAAATTAATATAATATAATAGAAATAAAATAAATAGAAATAAAATATAAAATCATGTTAAGTATAAAATAATAATAATAATAATTTAATAATAAAAATATTATTAATAAATATAAGAATATATAAATATTGATATTTTAATTATAAATAATAATTAAAAATTAAAATATATGAGAAAATATCAATATTTAATAATTAATAATAATAATTCTAATTAAATATATAGAAATATATTATATAATAAATAAAAATATAAGTAAAACATATACTATATGGTTAAAAATGTTTATAAATGAAATTATAAGGAATTATATAAATTAATTATCTTGAATTATATGTAAAAAAATATATCTTTAATGCATTTAATTATTATTGAAATAATAAATGTGTTAATCAATAAATTTTCGTTGATTAATGTGAAGTTAGCAGTTATATAAGTATTTTTATATAGTTTAAATAAAGGTATTTATTATTGCGCTATAATATTATATATATAATAATAGTTATTATAGTAATAATACTAATTTCATATTATAACAATTTTAATAATAATAAATATTTATTATAATAAAAAGGTCAACTACATTCGCTTCACTTTTAGACTGCTTCACATTCAATTTATATTTAATTAACTGGACTAACAACAATTTCATTTCTTAGAATTTATTACACTAATTATTACATTTAGTATTATAGATTTAAGTTAATATACAAATAATTTAAATCTTCAACCTTAAGTGCTTATAATATAATATTTATACTATATATATAATTATAAATATTATAATAATATAATATATATTATTAATTTAATAAATATGATTATATATATATTATATATATATATATATATTTAATATTATATTATATATATATAAATATATATTATAATATTTTATATAAATATGTAAATATTATAATTTAATTATAATTAATTAATAAATATTAAATATATATATATAATGGTTATATATTATAATATGTATTTAATAATAAATTATAATATATTATTAATTATATATAATTAAATATTAATATTTATATATAATTTAATTATAAATAATATAATATATAATTATAATTATAATATAAATATATTAATATAATATAAATTATTAAATATATTTAATTATATATATTTAAATAATATATATATATTTAAAGACTTAAATATTAAATATTAATTATTAATAATATATCAAGCTAACACTAACCATATTGTATTATAGATCTTAATTACGGAGAATCCAATTAGGTGGATTGTATATGTGTAAAAAGAATTTGTGTCTCATACATGACCTCACACCACACAAAAGAGATAATAATATTCTCTAGATTATAAAATATCAACGCTCAACAATTGTTATATATATTATATACACTATTATATTTATATTATATTATATATAATATAATTAATTAATATATATATATATATTATAATATACTATATATAATTCATATTAATTTACTCCTAAATATTTTAATTTGATATATTTATATATTAATATTAATTATTTAATGACTTAACACTACCCTGTTAGCCATTTATGTTAAATACATAGTGAACTCATAGTTAGTTGATGTGTAGAGATACTTATAACCAATAATAGTATTTTATATATAATTTAAAATATTATATATATATATATTAAATATATAGTATATTATATTTATATATATTATATATATATTATAATATATATAATTAATTATATATATTAAATATATTAATATATTATAATTAATATATATAATATTTTAATAATAATATTATAATATATTAATATATATAATATTATATAATGTTAATATACAGGTAAATATATTTATATATAATTAAATTTAATATACTAAAATATTATATGTCCCATAAGTTTTAAATATAATATTAATATATATATAATATTAATATATTTAATTATATAAGTAATATATTAATATTAATATATATGTTAGTTATTAAGTAATAATATATATAATAATAAATATATATATTATATATAATTATTATATATATATTATATATATATTTATATATATAATATACATTTAATTAATTATATTAATTAAATAATAAATAATTTCCTAATCAAGTAACTTAAAATTTATATTAATATTAATATTATTAATTATATTATAAATAAATAATATATTATTATTAATTTATAACTTAATTAATAATATATATATAAATTATATATATATATTAAGTATAATTAATAATATAATTAATTAAATTTAAATAAATATATTTATATAAATTAATTATATATTAATTATATATATATTATTATTAATATTAATATAATTATATATTATATTATATGTTTAATAATTATAATATTTGATTATATATTAAATTAATGAACTGTTATTAAAATAATATATTAAATTATGCTATTAATATATATATTAATTATAATATTAAATATATATTAAATATAATATATATTTAATTAATATTTATATATATATATATTTAATAATTTAATTAAAATATATTATTATATACTGTGAAAGGCTTAACTGCATGTTATCATCGAGAGAATAAATGATCATGCGAGTTAACATAACTATTTAATTGAGGTAACTATGATAAGAACATAATAAATAATTAATATCATTATAATCAAACAGAGAACATAAATATAGAAGAGAGTTCTAAGGAATAGAGGTCACTCCAGCAATTCGAAGCCGAATTGGAATTAGTGTACTGAATCTTCTGATGCTGCATTCAACTCACGAATAATGGTCATTAGAGATTCACAGTGAATTGAGAGACATGTTCAATAGAATAACATTTACCAACTCTAAAATAGTGTTAGTCAATATATCTCTTTTATATCTTCATCTCAATCATTGTCTTATCTGTTTTGTTGATCAGATGTGGTTTTTGTTAAGCAGATATTGTTTCTTAATATACATTTTTTCAACGCACATGTTAATAATTAAGTATTGTAGTTATATTAATATAATAACTAAATAACAAATATACTAATTTACGTACTATAAATTTAAGACAAAACCAACTGTTGCGAATTGTATAATTTTGTTTTTACCTTTTATTTTTAAAGAGTAAGATTATGTCGTAGTAGAGATCATTATTTCAACCGTAAAAAGGTTATATATTTAATGAAAATTTGTATTTATTTGAATCAAATTTAAAAGTTTATTTTTTATTTATTTTTTATTATACATTAATATGAGATAACCTACAGTTCTAGAAGTAATTGCTATATCACTGTGTCTATATGGTGTGAAATAACGAAAAAGTACTTAAATAATTTTTTTTATATATTGATACAAAAAAAAAATTTAAATCTATTTGTAAGGGGACTAACGCTAATACTCTATATATAATTTACGTAACCGGTTTTACTATTAGCATATTTTCATTATACCTTGCAATTAGTTTCACAATCATAGTTTAAGAATAAATAATAAAAGTATAGTTAATTATTAGTGTTACAACTATCTGACAGTTGACGCGTGATATATATACGTAATTGAGATAATTATACAACGGTTAAAAGGGCTAGAATATATCACTACATATACTGGGACTCCTATATTTCTAGTTTAGTTTGATTTGGTTTGTATCCTTGCTTGGTTATATATAAATATAATAATATAATATTATAATATTAACAGAATACTAAAAATATATAAGATTATACCTACAATTATTATGAGTATTTCATCAGGTTCTATACAATGATCAAGTGAGTTGATTATTAGCATAATATTATATAACTTTGAGTTTTCCCAATAATGAGGGAACCTATTTTAATTTGAGTGTTATTTATTAATAGATTTCTCTCATTACTGAACTTAATGACCAAATAATGAGCCTATCATATATAAAAATAAAACACGAGCATACCTCTCAAAACTGGAGCAGCAAATTCCGAGCATCTTTATAGAAAGATTTTGTATTGATAAACATGCAAAGCAAATACTACACACACTGCGTAGAAAACAAAACCTTATCTTAACATATATAAACCAATATTTTTGACTTAACTTCTTTTCCCAACGAAAATTTAAGAGTGAAACCCATCCTCATGTTATCTAACAAACGATACACATGCAAAACTTAACTGATATAAATGAGAAAACATCTCTACTAAACGAGATAGATTAGAGCTCTCACAGAGTTTTAATAAAAGTGAGCTCACCAATTTGTGAACGGCGCCATAAAACATCTTCTGCGGTTTGGCCCATTCTAACTGCCTGCATAAATAGTTCTATGACTTTTTTCACGCTCGCTACTGATGGGTCATTAAACACGAATTTTGACATTATACTAGATCTTAACTATACTTCGACGATTTTTCCACAATGAGCCTAAATAACTCAATAAAACCAACCCAATAAGAACTATAAATGATCTTATATAGCAATTATATCAGACTAATCTATCAAATGCATATCGTAATACTATAAGTAATAACCTAAACATATTTAAATCATTATTGAAATATATATCATTCACAAATCATTAATATTATATTCTATAATATTATTATATATATTATATGTATATTGTTATACAAATATTATAATTATATTAATACCCACTTAACCTATTAATATAGATCAAAATCCTCAACTTTGAAATAATTGATATGTATTTCTATCATAGTGATTATACAAATTAGCTATGCAACTAAATATAGGTATTAACAAACTAAGTGTTACATAGAGAGGTGAGCATATGGTTTATTTAATAGTAATTCAAGATAATATATAATATATATATTACCTATAAGGAAGGTATTATGAGAAAATAAAAAAACCTATATAAGTAATATTAATTAAAAATATATTATTCTAAATAAAATACGATATATTATAAGTAATACCCCATAAGGAGCTATATATATCGCTATCATATATAATTAACATCTTATCTATAAACCTCATAAACCTTATAAATTTATATCATTCAATACCTCACTATTTACAGGATTACCTGATATAACTTATATTATCCATACAATTTCACAAAGCATCATCATCACAATATACAATAACAAATAATTACCTGCGAAAAATAATGACCGTATAAATCAACTCACGATAGATCCACTT
>JABUQX010080975.1:0-7500 GCA_015478945.1 Trachelipus rathkii
TAAATATTAATTAATATAAATCATTAAAATAATAATTAATATAATATAATTAATAAATAATTTAAATTTATTTATAATTAAAAATAAAACACTGCTTAGGGTTTACATGTTCGGAAATCCAAACACTATTAAATCTAGGTTCGAGTCTCCGTTTTTGGGCATCAACGACTATTAATACCTTAGGTTAGGTTTCCGTTTTGGGCAAAACGTGCGATAAATCTACGGTTAATGGTATCTACTGTACATAGAAATACAGAGCTATGTAAGTTTTACTGCTGGTTAGGTATGACAGATACTTATATATACTATATATATATATATCTAATATATATATATATATACTTATATATATTATATATATATATATATATCCTCAAAGGGTCTCACGAACCAAGCAAAAGTAGTAAGTAAAGATAACAACCTATATAACTATATATATATATATATATATTATAAAGATATATAATATATATATATATACG
Source organism: Trachelipus rathkii (assembly GCA_015478945.1). NCBI lineage: Eukaryota > Metazoa > Arthropoda > Malacostraca > Isopoda > Trachelipodidae > Trachelipus > Trachelipus rathkii. The sequence goes on from JABUQX010080975.1 coordinate 483, forward strand.
ATAAGGAATTATATCGAGAGAGTCCACACTACTCGTAGTAAGCTCGATAGTAGTCGACTATGAGATGCAGAGAGATAGAAGTATCAACAGTACAGTATATCCAGTGGCGCCTTGAACGACATTCATGAAGCATGGTGTGGGAGTTGGCCGATAGAGGTACACGAAGATGCTCGAGATGTCCGTACCGAGAAGTTATTGATGTATTTGGTATCTTATACGATGAAGAAGAAGCGGGAAACCCTTTTCGTTTTTTCATTCTATCAATGATGATTAAGAAATACATTAATTTTCGACACAACATTTATACGTGGAAGTTTATCATAGCTAGTTTAAATATCCGATTCTGTCTAAAGTTAAAATATATATACTATATATAAATATATTAACTATTATTATATATATATATATTATATAACATAATTATGAATTTATATAGCAAATATATAATATAATAATAATTAATAAATTAATATATATATATATAACATATATAATATATATAATTATATATATATATATAAATATATATATATATAAGTATATAAAGTTGAATCTTTCGTCTGAGCTTTGATATTCGAATAATCGAGTATTGACGACTCGGGAATCTGATTATCGATATACTTCGATATATATATATATACTATAAAAATTAAAAAAAATTTAAATTTAAATATTTTATTATATTTTTTATATATATATATATATATATATATAATATATATATATATATCTATATATATTATATAAATAATTATAATAATACATAAATAACATAAACATACATATAATCCTCTTTTATATATACAAACAAAACATATATAATATATATATATATATATATATATAGTAAATTCTGTGTCTACCTAACCACACTTTAACCTAACCTAGACTTAAAAGCCGTACAGTAGGTACTTAAACCAGTTTATAGTCGTGCGCAACGGAGACCTACCTCGGATTTAATAGTCGTTGCCAAAACGGGACGCTAACCTAGATTTTTTGTGTTGCAGAACACGTAAACCCTAACCTAGATAACGTGTTTTTAAGTAAAAATTACATAATATATATATTATATATATATATATATAGTATATATATATATATATATATATATATATATATATATATTATTATATATATATATTATATATATATTATATATATATAGACTCACTGGTTTAAAGGTAACTCTAACTCCTCGCAATAGCTCAAAAGAAGCTTCCCAAATGTCTGTGTTCAAATAATGTTAGCCATTAAAGTAGAAATAAAAATTTTTAACCAATTTTGGTTATGGAAAAACACTAATATGAAAATAGATCATAATCATATTCATATTTAAAAATACAGTAAATAAATCTTTAAATTTAAATTTGCACTATCAATAGCGAAGTGTTACTCCAATGAAGAAGAAACCAATGGCCCAAAATATTCACTTTTTAAGGTAACTAATCCTTGCAATAGCTTCCAAAAAAAGCTTTCAAAACGGTCTTGTGCTTCAAAAAAAATGTACTATTACTTACAGTACATTTTCACCAAATTTTAGTTTAAATAGTGAAACAATAATAATTATAAAAGGAATATATATCATTATAAAATTCATTTTACATTTAAGAGGTAATATAAAATATTTAATATATAAATTTTGCACATCAATAAGCGAAACTTAAATAATTGGGTATCCTAAAAGTGATAATTCAGAAATTCAAAATGGCGTACACTATCTTTGTTTATTAAACAAATTAACTATTTGAATAAGTCTCCTCATGCATGGAGGGATTCACCAATGTATATTTCTTATCATAAGATTTGTAGATCTCTAACAAATTTAATTGTCTGCTGCCGACGAAGATTATTAATAATAATATAATACAATATCATCATATTTATCATCATATATATAATATTATATACTATATATATTTATCAAAAAAATATACTTATATAATTATATAAATATTTATTAACAAAAATAAAATTAAGTCATATTATATATATATCAATATACACTGACCCTATAGTGGGATTAACCCTTACTCTTACCTTACGCTTAGGTCTATTGTAATCCTTAATTTATACAAATAATTGTCGTAGCAAGGCTAAAGTTCTGATAAGGCAAACCACGACTACACACAACCCGTTCATAGAACCGATTATTCAATAAAATGTATGGGAGTTCATGAATGTGGGAGGCCTATATTAAATACTTACTATACAATATACTTATATTATCATATAGTATTATATAATATTATATATTATATATATTATATTATATATATTAATATAACATATTATATAATTAGATATATATATTAATATATATATATATAATATATTTATATAATATATAATTAATATTAAATATTATTAATATATATTAATTATTAATATATTATTATCATCTACTAGTCTAGAACAAACTAATACAGAGCAAATATACATTGATTGAATCTGGAATATTCTTCTCGAACTTGAGATAAAAGTATCCATAATCTACCACGAATATTTTCACGTTTCCTAGAATATAATATATATACTATATATTAATATTAATATATATATATATAATAAATATATAACTATATATATTATATCTAATATATAATATATTATATTAATATATATAATTATATTATATATTAATTTTTTTTATAGTATACATTTAATAGTATTTAATTATATATACATATATAGTAATCTTTTAAACACCTGTTCTAATACCTATTAAATTCTTTTAGAGAGTACATGGCAATGATATAGATGAGATATTACAATATCAATTATACATTTCAATATACCTTTCTTTTAGAATTAAATGCTACAAATATATGCTACCTATTTTTATATAATTTATTATTTTTAAAAATTAGAAAAAAAGAAAACACAATATTTTGGAAAATATTTCAAAATATTATCTAACTTTAATTACCATTATTCCTTTATTACCCCTCCTATAAATGTATAGCTTAATAGGTAGGAGAGTATACGTTTCTACTCCGTATATATATTATCTATAGTAGCTACTACGTAAGAACGTCTTTGATCACAAACTTGGTACATTAGATAGGTAGAACAATATTTTTTTATTATATATATAAAAAGATATATACATATTTCAAATATTTCATATATATATATATATACTATAAAAATTTTTTATCATTTATAATTAATAAACAAATATAATTTTTAATATCAATTTAACATTTATAATATATAAAATAAAAAATATAATAAGTAAATTAAAGAATCTATACTATAAAATTATAAATATATTATATATATATATATATCATATTAAAAATTAATCATAATTAATTAATGTTTATAAATTATAAAAGTATTTGTCATCATCTACTTATTATATACTATAATATATATATAAATTACTAATTATTTTTAAATTAAATTATCATTAATTGTCATTATCACTAAGTATGTCCACCAAAACTACTGCGAACGCCTATTCAAGCGCAATGCTGAGAGTGTTGCACGCCTCAGAAGTACACAACTAACGCAAATTTCGCAGATGAGCACAAGACGCAGGGCTTTGAAGTGCGGAAGATTAAATTCAGCAGGACAACCAGAAGACTGGAATGAGTTCCACAGAACAGAAGTGGCTGAAAAGAAGGAAGCACCGCAACGGAACTCGCCTGGAGTTGCCAATAACTCCGAACACAGAACTTCTTATGGCGCCCGTCACACAAAATCACCCCACCTTGTCGCTAGCGAGGAACGTCGTGAGGAAAGGTACGCTCGCCGTTAGTTGACAAAGGTTTCCCGACTCGACTAACCTCCTTCTGGCTTGATACCAATATAGAAAAAGAGATAAAGCACCACAATTCGCGCGCCGCAAAGATAGAGGTCAAGTGAAGTGGAAATGTTATCGCGACACAAGGTCTTCACACAGTAGTTTTGGCCATTGTTGACTCGACCTCTCCAAAAGCCGGGTGCAAATCAATATGCCTCTATTTTCATAAATGTTTGATCCCAGAGAGTAAAATTGGAGAGCAGTTCTTCCATGCAGAGATGATGGGGCCAGCTTGATGGACTGAACAGATATCATTGATGTAACGAAGGAAATATAAGAGCTCTCGAGAGTCTAGTCTAAACAGAACTCTTAAATTCTCAGTTTCTTTGTTAACCAAACAAAACTGTATGTGATATGGTGGTTATTCCTAAGTATCTATTTTACTTTGTATATATGAGCCCATATTGAGAGATGCGCTTCTTATATCTAGGTATAAGATCACACGCGAATAGATATAGAAAGTGTTGAGTCTCTTACGACAGTGTATGTAAGTTTGTTTAGAGTATGTATGATATAAAAATAAAAATTTCACAAGGTTTGAAACTGGGACAAATCACCCGGAAATTCCTTCCAGATCAGCGAGAATAGAACAAGAAAGATTAGACGAGAGCAATTCTATGAAGTAAAGAGGAGCAGAAATTGAGAATGAGTTGAAGAAATGAAGGTCGAGTCTCGCATGGAAAATATTGGCAGATGGATAGATTGCTGTTAAGATGTGCGGTGAGCCGTTTATAGTATAAAGTAATTAATAATAAAAAAATAAAGTGGACAGATATAGATCAGTAAGCTCCTGACGTAAACACCACCACTAGAATGTCAGATAAAATGAGAGAGAGGATAAGTCCGCGTTCCAGATCAAGCCGACATTTGAGCGCTATTGAGTAGAAACTAGACTAAGTGAAGTAAAAGTGAATGGAGGAGAATAAACCCCCAAAGGAAGGGAGCTTTGGAGAGCAGTGACGCGTGTAGTTCTAAAATAATATAATATTATATATAAAATTCTGCCCGTGTTCATAATGCTTTTTGGTATTAGTATCAATGTCGCTCCATCATATATATATACAACGCAAGTCTCTTAACCCCGTTATGATTTCTAAGGGCGGAAAAAATAGCCTATAAATCAGTAAGATGAGGAATAAGTATATATACTGCACAAGTTAAGAACCCGAGCGCTCTATAAAGCCATACTCGGCTCTGAGAAAGAAGTTGAATGAGATTCCAGATGATCTTATAAATGAGAGTTGAGAAGTTGAAGAAGGGTTTTCCAAAAGGAGAGAAAGATATAATATGCCATTAGATATACATCGAGAAATTTAAATGATGATAGATTTCGAGAATATCTACGATGACGTATTAGCAGGAGAGTGTTTATTGTTAACTAAATATGATGCACAATACTCCCCACCTCATTTAGACGAAATAATATATGAAATAAATGTTATAGTTGGATCAATATTACTAAAGTAAAGTAGAGGGATGAGTATCCTAGCTCAATATTACTGGTCTTACAGACAGGAGCAAAAGGTTATAGGGCTAGAAGTTAGAAGAGGTTGAGTGTTTCCATCGGAATCCACGGTTAGATTAATGAGCTATAATCCTACAGGATTAAGTTCTAAAGTAAAAGTCGATGTTAAGCCTAAGCGTCTGTTCAGCAAATTAGCCATTAACTATACTTTATCATATTGAACTCAACACACACCCCCACCCACCAACAAAACACAGATACTAAACATTACCAACAAATCAAGAGACAAAATATAAACAGGGCGAAATATAAAAAAAATCGTGAAAGTATCAGGTTTAAAATTCTTTAACACCTTCTTAAAAACACTATTAATTAATAACCAGTATATAATGGTTTTAATAAAAACCTAAAATACGAATTAATATTAAATATTTAAACTATGAGATATAAATCTTATAAGTTATAAATAAGAAACTAACACTCTCATTAACACCTTACACATTCACCGTGATTATAAAATTACATATATATATTCTATTTCATATAAATATTATCTATATAATATATATCATACGGTATATCATATATAATTAATAATATATATAATATATATATATTATATATATTATATATATTATATATTAAATAATATATATATATATATATATATATATATTAATATATATATCTATATATATTCATATATAATATATATTATATATATATTATGATTAATATATATGATATATTAATAGTATATATAATAATATTATATAATATATTAACTTAATTATATATATATTAAAAATATTAATATATAATATATATATAATATAGAATTATATATATATATATATATATAATAATATATATAATATACTATATATATTAATATATATTATATAATATATAATAATATATATATATATATATCTATATAATTTATATTATATATTATATATATATATATTATATATTAATATATACTATATAATTTAATATTTACCTACATCCTAAAGAATTTTTGACATACTATCTATAGAGTCACGACCATCATTAGAGATTATTATATATTTAATTATAATAATATATAATATTATATAATATATATTATAATATAATATTAATATATAACTATATATATGTATATATATTATAAATTAATATAATATATATATATATATCTATGATTAGGACATCTTTTCACAGCTAAACACCGAAAAGTAGAATTTCCATAGCAGAACTAGGTAAGATTATATACTAACTTTGGATTAATTTTTTTTAAATTCTAAAGTATAATAATAGTATTAAAGTTGTCGTCAGTAATTCTATAATTACATAGTATATGACTTTTAAATTGCTAATGTTTACATATAAAACTAGTTAACTTAACAATTCCAGCAGGTATTTATTTACCTAGCTTTAGGACTAAAAACCTTACTAATTCATTAACACTAAGATGACTATTATAAAATTATGATATCATTATATTTTCTTTGCAGTATGGGAAGATTTGTGTTCCACGTAAGCAACTATACTTAAGTTTTTTAAGCCAACCTATACGGCGAAAACTCTGATTATTGCAGCCCATTTATTTTTTAGAGTGAGATTCCACCGAATACTTGCATGGGAGAGAGATCGTACCCGAATGTCATATATATATATAACACATATTATACTAAATTCTGTTGGATTTTTTACTCATTATTCAGACGTGTTGAAAGATATATCTTTCTTGAGTAAAT
>JABUQX010080975.1:12500-30756 GCA_015478945.1 Trachelipus rathkii
TCTATTCCAAAGGAAAAATGCCTGAAATCGATACACTCTGGAAGCACAATAATTTTGACATGAGTGGAAGATATATTGTGAGCCGTTGAAGTCATTCCGGCCATAGAATTAACAGAGTCTAGATGAGAGTCAGCTGAAGCTGATCATTGGTGAAAGAATAAATAGTTGGAGATAAAAACAGAATCTTGGGAACACTACAGATAACAGGAAAGGAAGAAGATATCGCTCCATCAACAAGTACAGATATGGAAGATCTGAGAGGAAACTAGGCAAAGTGAACAAAAAGGAGGAGGAAACCCAAAGGATGGAAATTTAGAAAGCAGTGACAATGACATACCTGGTCAAATATTTTGGATACGTTAAGCCTCACCACACATGACTCCCCATAATTGCTAAGGGCTAAAGACCATAAATCAGTGAGATAGAAAAAACGTCACTAGTTGACATCTGAACGTTAAAAATATACCTAATTTATGTAAATTTAAAAAATGGTGTGTGTGCTCCCCCTTCACACTTGGCAAAGATAAGGAAACATTCGTCAACGTAACGCTAATAAAGAAGTAAAGAAAAGGCTTAAACTTTGAGAGACAACCCACTAACCATCTCAGATTATATTCATAGCACAATAAAAATCTAGATTAATCAGCACACAGAAAACGCGTTTGCAAACTTTGGTCCAAGAGGCGAACCAATAGGCATACATACCATCCATTTGTTGAACATATTTGCTGTTAAAGAGAAAAGAACATCACCCACTGCAAAATCGACAAGTCTACGAAGCTTGACATGGTCAAACCTAAGTCATCAGAGATACCATCAACAAACACTGGCATGTCCATTAAAAATCAATGCCCCAATGAGTACACAAGGGAGGGGGATTTCTATTTCTGACTGGATCTTTTGGAAACGTTAGCTAAACAAAAGAATACAAATGAATTTTAAGTTAGAAGATTGCCAAGATGAATGAATGCAAAAGAGATAAAAAAATGTCAATATATATATAAATATACTATAAATATATATAATATATCAGTCTAATATATATTCTAATATATATATTTAATTGTTATTAATAATATATATATTATATATTAAAAATTATAATTATATATATATAATATATATATATTATATAATATTAATATTTATATATATTGAGTTATATAGTTTATAATATAAGCCGACGTGAGACAATAGGGTGATCCCCGATACGGAAGCAGTGAGAATTGTCGGAACTTTCTATTTTTTATGTGGGGCCCCCCCTCTCTTAGGTAACAATCTATGGATGTCTCTGTTAAGTCGCCCTATTTTTAAATTTGTTCAGTAAGGTCGTCAATTTTTTCCGTCTTTTTTCATCTTCGTCTTTTTCTCCCATTTAAATCTCATGTAATTGCGTACAGAATGCAATTCAATTGAACATGTCTTAACATTAAACTTCCACTAAGCGTTTTTGAAGCCCATTTTTAAGCGTCGTTCCTATTGGAGACTTCAAAAGCGATTTTTGAAATTGCTCATATTTAAGGCGTTTCCTAATGAGAACTCTTTTCACAAGTTTATAGGACGTTATTTTATCCGCGTAATCAAAGCAGAATTCGGCCGTAAAGAACAGAAACTTATTGTTTAGTAAATGAAATCGTAATATTATACCGCTTTTTTAAAAACTAACAATTTATTTTTGTGAAATAACTTATTTTTAAGCATTTTTATTTATGGTTAACTTTTCCATCTTTACACGAATTTTTTTATCGGTTGGCTCTTACTTATCACAGGGCATACTAGGTGTTATCCCTTTGACATCACAAACACAAGCCAGCTGCCTTACTGGTTAATATCTATTTAATCCTCAACTATCGGAGGAGGTTTTTAAGATTTCGAGTTTCTATCTTACCTAGATGGCGATAATCAACTAAAAATCAACCGTCATAATGTGAACGATCTGAAAAGCGCTTTTGATGGCAAACGGATGCGTTTTCTATTGTGAATGGGCAAGACTAGTTTTCCTAGGAGGTCATGGAGCTTCTGACACAATAGCAGAAAAATTCCCACCAAAGCGGGTTATATAGCGTAGGGGATCCCCCTCCCACAATAAATTAAAATATAAAACTACCATTAATATAATAAGGTTTATTCCTTTGGGAATTAGTTGACTTTCTCTCTATATTACTAGACTCTATATAACATATATCAATATGAAAAATTGGATATCATCAAAATATATAAATCACCATGAATAAATCTTTGTTAGGTTGTTAAATATAGTAATCTTGTTAAAGTTTAAATTTAACATTGATATGCTATAGATAAAGATGAGAAAAGGTTATGACTTAGGTATAAATGATCATTTAGTAAAGACGTAATGGTTTTAGCATATCATATTTTATTTACATTGTTTATGTACGTACGGGAATTTTTTATAATAATGTTAGCTAAATTCTAATGCGTACTTAATGTATTCTTTTAGACTTTGTTATCGATAAATATACATTAAATAGTTCTTAGTTCGGCGGTTAATTGATTAAAGTTTTAAAATCTTTTATCAGAGATTTTCTTTTTTATAATAAATAGAATAAATATATTATTAATTAATAAAAATTTATTTTCTAAATAAATTTTTATGTTTATGAAAAGAACTATAATTTTAAATTTTATTTTTAGTAATAATGTTTGTGCATGTGATGTTAATAATATTTTTATTAAAGATTTTCTTTTGATAATGTAAATTAATGTTGATAAGGTAGATTGCTATGTTGACAGCTGGTTATTAAGTTTATATAAAACTTAGTTATGTTTAAGCAATTTCGTATTAGTGAGATGATTATGTTAGTTTGTTTATGAATATGTTTATGTTCATATTTAAAGTGATGCTATGTTAGCTTTACTGATGTTACCAATTATAAATAGATTAGTATGATAGATAGGTTATGATATGATAAAGTTTTGTTAGGTGTTATTAAATATTACTATGCTAATGTTAAATTAACATTAACATATGATTAATTGATATTATTATGATATAAATATGAAAAGGTTAAAAGATTTAATGAAAACATAAAATATTTTGGATAAATTTTGTTATATCAATACAAAGATCTTATTTAAGATGTGATTATACAAAAATGAAAGTTAAATATGACTAATCAAATGGTCAATAGATTACGTTTGGAAAAGAGGGTTGGATTGGGTTTTGATTTATTGATAAATTGATCTATTGATCAATTGATTTATTTATTAATCTCTGATATTTTTGCGCCCCTATAAACATTAAAATTAAAAAATAAAAGATTTAGCAAAATCTTAAATTTTATTTAATAAAATTGGATTAATAAATTGTTGTATTAATAATAATGTTTGTGTTTCTAATAGCATTTTTATTACAAATTTTGTTTTGGTGATGTAAGTATTGTTCGAGATTGCTATGTTGACATCTGTTAGTAGGTTAAAAACTTTATAATAACAATTATTCGTAATAAACTAGGTTGATATGCTATATGTATGTTAGGTATGTCGTGATATGTTATGTTCTTTGTTCAGGTAATGCTATGATGGCTTTGTTGATGGCAAAAATTTTATGTTAGAAGTTTATAGGGTGGGGTATGTTTGGTTTTGTTATAATACGTTATGTTCTTAGTTCAGTTTGTGCTATGTTAGTTTCAATAAATAAACTTTGGTATGTTAGCATTTATTGATACTAAAATTTTATTAATTATTTAAAAACACGTTTATTCATACGTATATAGTTATTGCTTAAGGATTTTGGTCATGATAGCGTTATGTTCTTAGTTCAGGTAGTGTTATGTTAACTTTATTAATAAATTTAAACTTTGTTATGTTAAGATTTATTCGTTGATCAGTATGATAGGTAGGTTAGGTTATGATAAATTTTTGTTAGGTATTTTTAAATATTACTATGTTAATGTTAAATTAACATTGATATGTTATAAATATATTTGAAAAATGTGTTTAGATTATGTTTAGGACTATACTTTATCTTTGATAAATGGGAACTCTGTTAATGTTAGCAGTTTATTCGTGTATAAGATACTGTAGGTATGTGTATGAATATGTTAGGTTCGTCAGTTCCAGTCGTAGATTAAATAATGTTTAGCTTTTACATGATGTTAAACACTTCTTGTTTATTGGCTGGTAAAGTATTAATCATATTTTATGGCAATATATACATGCAAAGAACATATTTTTACGTTATGTTTTGCAAATATTGGAGTTTGAATATAACTTTATTCACTAATTTAATGGTTAACAGATGGTATGTATGGGAGAGGTAGGGCAGAGTTTGATTTTTCAATTTCATTTAATTGATAATATTATTTAACCGCTATGAAACATAAAAAGAATAAAAGACTTTATTAAAGACATAAAATGTTTTTAATAAATTATAAGTTATGTACATACAAAGAACTTGTTTTTATGTAATGTTTATACAAAGAACATATTTTTATGCTATGATTATACAGAGAACTTATTTTTATGTCGTATTTATACATAAAACTTATTTTTTTATGTTATCTTTATGCACCGAACTTATTTTCATGTTATGTTTATGCAACGAAGCTATTTGTTGTCATATTTATACAAAGAACTTTCTTTTATGTTATGTTTATACAAAGAACATTTTTTTATGTTAAAGTTTATATAAAGAACTTGTTTTTTATATGTTTATACAAAGCACATATTTTTTATGTTAAGTTTATACAAAGAACTTATTTTTTTGTTATGTTATACAAACTGACACCAAAAATAGGACGTAAAGCAGGAGTATATAGGTGGCGTGTTTTCGTTATTGTTTTAATGCTTCACTGCTTTATGGTCAATAAAATACACATTTTTAGTAAAAAAAAATAATAATTTTAGTGAAAACATAAAATGTTTAATCATTTTTTTAAATAAATGAAATTTTGAAGTAATAAACTGTAAAATAAAATTTTATAAATAAATTTATTTTAAATAAAATGCTTTAAAATAAAAATTTGAAAAAAAAATAAATAAAATTTAAAAAAAATATAAAGTTTTAAAATTAAGCATAAAATAATATAAAATTTAAAAATAATAAAACATAAAATAAAAATTTAAAGTAAATAAATGAAATAAAACTATAATGTAGAATAATATTTTGAAAATAAAAAAAAACTAACAAACAAATTTATACTTATAAAATAAATAAGAACTTTTAACAAAATAAAGCTTATAAATAATAAAAAATAACACAAAAAGTAAAATTTCCAAAATAAATAAATAAAAATTTAAACAAAATATTAATGTTTCGTCTTGCACATAACATAAAATATTATAGTTGACAACAATATTATGTGAGAATACAAAGAAATGAAAATTTGATATTAAATGTAAAAATATAAATGTTGATTTATGACGTTTAGAAAACGGAACACTGATGCATAACGTTATAGAAATAGCATGTGATCAGTAAGTTATCGTAAGGTTTTGTTGGATAATTAATGTATTAAGTCAAGTGTCTTTAATAATTATTGTGTGTGTGTGTTTTTATGTGTGTATGTGTGTGCGTGAATAGCGAATAACTAAATACATACAAAATACAATCACTACAATAAAGATAATGATAACAATACATATATTTAATATATAATATATTAATATATATTTATATATATGTCAATATATATATGATATATATATTAATAAATATAATATTAATTTTTATAATATATATATATATAATTATTAGGTGATGGGTGCCGAAGTAGTGAAAATAAGCCGAAAACGGAATACCGAATATTCGGTAGCTAAAAGTATTCGGTACGCATACCGATATTCGGGCCGAATTATTATATCGCTATTCGGCCGACATAGTTTATTTAAAGTTCGGTCATTCCCATTTAGGAAAAAATATAAAAAAAACACACTTAACAAACAAAAAAGAAGGTGAAATTTTTCTTGGATGGACTTTTTGTAAGCAGTTAATAGAGTAATTCGGAGGCTGTTGATTTCCAAATATAATTCTCGGATTTGCTGTATCAACATCCGTTTGCATTCGTGCAATCAATCAGGATCCTTTTTTTTGCCCATATTCCTTAAGGATGACAAAATTCATGAGTGCGGCAGTACTAGGTATAAGAGACCTGGTATAGACGTTTACCTTTCCCGCATATATCTAATCAGTAAGCAGTACAACTTTACTGGGATTCTAGTAATTTCGGGAAGACATGTGGTAATTTAGTACGTTCTCACATGTATGGATTGCCAATGAACCTGGAATGAATTCTATTCAAATCTCTTAATTAACTGAAATACAGTCGGAATTGAGGTCCGCTATCATTGCTTCACTACCAGGGTTGGGAACTAAATTCACGATTTTGTTAATGAGAGTGTACCTTTGCCGAACGTTGTCTGGATCTGTTGGGCTTCCAGAGGTTGCTGAAAAAATGATGACTACTGGACCCATGCACCAGAGATAACATTTTATCGTAACAGAGAAGCAGAGCGGCGGAGGCTCTTTCAGTCAGATGGTAAACCTTGTGTATTGCAGTAAAGTTGCAGGCTACTACTCGCTATGGGACTTACCCAGGCTAACGATGCAGGTGAGTGGCGACTGTTTATCGACACTTCCAAGAGCAGTTTTAGAAAAAAATTATGTGTTGTTTACACAACGGCAACAGGTATGTTTTGGTTCCAGTAGGGTCCTCGGTACGGATGAGAAGAGGGGTATGCAAAAACTACAAAGACAGTTTTTGGAGAGGGCTAACCATATCAGGTGCATGGATGGTAAATATGCGTCGACCTCAAATGGTCAAAACAATTTTGCTCGGATCAGCAAGCCAGGTTTTCACGCAAATATCCCCTGCTTCCTCCTGTGCTGATTGGGAGAGCCGCGGCGGCAAGTCACTGTACAAAAACGAGAATGCGGCCACCGAGGGAACTCCTTGGTCGCCAAGGTGCAGGAACATAGATCTGAACCACTGTACAGAAGAGAAAAAATTTTCAGTCTTACCTCCACACACAAAACTTTGGTTGATGAAGACAAGCCTTTTTGTAAAGTCCCTGGACCATGATGGTGAATGCTTCCCGCTTTATAATAATGCTAACGTTTCCTGGTATCTGAGTGACACGGAGAAGAAAAAAGCATGAGATATTATTGATGGCCCAACAAATAAACGGACCACTCCTCCGTTGATGCTGCCTTTGCTACAGCAACAAGTGAATGTATTAGAGGAAGAGCGTGGGCATGCTTTTTTTCAGCACGATGTAGCACAGAATTCTTCTCATGAGGAACAGAAAGCCGAGACCACTAACCAATTTGTACAGAACTGCTAGTAGACAGTTTTTCTTCTCATAAGATGTAAAACTTGAGTATATAAGTTCGCTTACATTCTCACCTAAGAAATTTCCCGGAAACCTAGGCGATGTTAGTGATGAACAGGGTGAACAAACGCTTCCATCAAGATCTAAGTTCATGGAAGGACGTTACCAGTGCAAGTGGGATATCAATATGGATGGCCCGACTATTGTTCGGAGCTTGATGACGGGGATATTCCAGACCGCTATGTTTCGCGACAGTACGAATATCGTCTAGCGAAAGGAGTAAAGAGTTACTCCCAATCGTATAGGTAACTGTTTTTATATTAAACCTAAACCTCATTCCTATCTATTACTTCATTGTTAATACCATATTCCTCTTTATTCACATAGTTGTATTCATATGTGTTAACGATATATCTATCAAAGACATATATCATATCATTGCGATTTTGTTTTCTACTCCCTTTCATAATCATAGTATATATATATATATAGTTAATTATATATATATATATATATACTATATATCTATATATCAATATTATATATATATATATATATAGTAATTATATAATATATTTATTATATATATAATAATATAATATATAATATATATATATTATATATTCCAAAATAAAATTGATATAGAGACCCTCTTGAAAAAGGTAAACATCATAAAATTTTTTTACCACAAACTGTATTAAACACAAACACACAAATTATCGCACAAATGCGATGTGATTGCACAAAAAACCGGATTACTCTCGTGGTGTCATAATAATCAATTGCGAAACCCGTCCAAGAAATTTCATGTTTAGCATGCAAGTGTTTTTATATTACAAGTAATTAAAAGAAAGTAAATTAACACTATTTATCTTACCTATAGCAAACCATTCACATATATTAAAAAAATAGATTAAATGAAATGGACAATGATCGTAGTTAACGATTTATTAAATAAACTTCATTTGGAAATAGCTCTAAGGGGTTACAGAACACAATGGCACAACATTACGCTCAATTCTCACCCATTTTAGGGGATTACCTATATTTCTTGTTGGCTTCATAAATAATTTCCCACACTGCCTGTTTCTAAATATTCTTATTCATTCGCACTGATGGACGGTGCGAGGGTTTGCTGAAAAAAGGTATTTATTGCAATTTTTTTCAATTAAAGAGTAGTAATAATTTTTAGTCAGAATAAGCTGGGGTAACAATTAGTATTGACATATTGTAATAATAATTTCCAATACAATTAAATCCAATAATTATCTTTAATCTTATAAAAGTGGTTTTCAATCTTTTCCTTTAATGAATTCCATCTTCAGAAGAAATGGGACTTTTCCTTTTTTTCCCCACCCTCTCGACTTTCCCTTCTTCTGTATGAGAATTTCTTGGATGCCACATGAATTTCTTTAAAACAATCCATTAAGAAGTGAAAATGGAACTCTCAGCTTCACTTTCCCCACTACGTGAATCATCGTCAGCAGAGAGTCAGGAGCTAAAGGTTTTGTTCACTCGGCATTTCTTTCCATGCCTCAAGACCATATTTTTTACTGATTCATCTGATTCATAGTTGCAAATTAGCTTGAAATCGGGTCGCAGATCAAGAAAGTGCCTTACACCAGGGAGATTTTATCAATAGAAACTTAGTAGTCCTTTTTTCTTTCTAACTGATTTCCGTGTAAGCTCTTCAACGAGTGTAATTTATTCCACTGAAGCTTTTGCTTTTTAATAGTCTTATATTAAAAATAGATTTTAATACTGTGAAAAGTGGACGGGAGAGGGGAGTCCAGCTTGGGCGACGATGGTTAACTTCCGGTTGTGGAGATGCGCTTTGTTTTTAGGTGATGGGGTTGAAATGGCTTCAACGTCATTGGACCGGCGTGGCCCTGCTAAGTCAGTCAAACATTTTTCTAACGTCGGATTCCAGCCAGAGTATCTGGCATGGCTGAACTTTTATGTTCAAAATCCAATTCTTTGATCAAAGCATCTTCATATAGTATTGTTCCTGCGTGTAGAACCGTCTTGAACTTAATTTATGCTTGTTTACATTCAGGTGTATACTGCATCTGTAAAAGTTTTTAAGCTTTGCAGCTCAGAGGCTCGGCTTTGTGAATGGTGTACAATGATGAGGATTATATTTCATCCAGTGAGAGATAAGATTCAAAACGTTTACTTTTCTTGACATATAATATTGATTTGAATTCGTCCATGGAAGGCCCCCTAGAATGTCAATAACTGCACATCCATTTAGGAGAATGGCTCCCAAAAGCTCTACCACTTCTACAACCAAATAGAGAATAATGTAAAAGATGCATTTCAAAATTTTCCTGCAATCAAAGCACAGTCCCTAGTTCTCTCGAGTCAACCAAAGGGTAGTTAGTCTTTAGCTGAACTCGGAAACCCAAAAAGAGTGGAAATATTGGAATTGTCCCAATTTTTTTTAGTTTACATACACTGCGTACAAGGGAGCGGCGATATTGCTGTGGAAAAAAAAGTCAGGGAGGTCACCTAGACAAAACGAAAAAGAGATTGACTATGATGAGGATCTATGTCCTAAATAGTAATTTCAATTCCAGGATAAAAGCGAAGACAGCATCGCTAACAAAAAAAACGGATGCTCTGAGTAATAATAATCAAGACGATTGAATGCAGTGGTTGTCAAGTTGTCAAGTTGGAGGAAGTTCATCCCCGGTGCACAAGAGGCTTTGACAGTTGATCACACTCAACTGTCGATAATTCTTCTCAGGTGAAGTTCCAAACCAACAGGTAGGAATCCCTGCCGGAAGGACGAGAAATGGTAATCAATGTCGGGGAAGGCATGACTGTTTTGCAGTGTCTGAGGAAGGTATGAGACGATGCAAGTTGATGCGAAGGAGGGCAAGGCGCGGTAGAGACTGCTCTGGTAGCGTTGTTCGTTTTCCGTGGAGCCCAATGTGTGACACGGGAGCTTGCGAGCAAAAGTCACTTCTTTTTTTCCGGTGAACGAGACAACACAGGAACGTTACTTGGATCATATTGTTGTCCAAAATTAAAACCCCACTGCTAGATTGTCTATCTGATATCGTGCGTCAAAGATTAAGAGCCCAAGAAAAATAGTTATAGAAACGTAGTGTTGACTGGGGGCGACCGAATAGGACCAGCCCAATAAAAGGATCGATCAGAAACCAAAACACCACTACCGGAATAACCGTCAAGGTTTTAGAGACAAAAAGAAAATAAAAAGGCGAGAATAAAATTTATCTTACCTGAAAGGCCCTTCAAGCGAAAACTGAGAAACAAATTGACCCACACCCACATATATAGGCATCTAAAAAACATCCCACACGGCAAACACACAAATCTCTCCATTCGAGCAATTTATTCAAATATACCAAAAATCCTGGACTCTAAGTAATATGAATAATAATATATAATAGATAAAAATAAATATGAAAGAGAGGAGAAGGAAAGAAAAAAAAACAATCATTTGAGTACCGAAGTTGCGCGGCGCTTTCCCTTCGTCCCCTCGTCATCAGTGGCAAGATATGTCTTGTCGAGTAGGATAGGCTAAGATGTAAAATTCCTCGCAAAACAATGAGTATGACGGATGTACAAGCATAAGATATACTCAAGATAAGTGGTACAAAGCAGTAAAAATATGTCCTTAAATTATATATTCTATTATTTCGTCTATTAATTGCTTATGTGGAATTCGACTAGCTGTATAAGGAGAATATTGAATTATAAATAATAATGATAATAATGAAATAATATGAATGATAAATTATATAATATGCAGTGGCATATTATATAAAGAATTACAAATTTTTCATAGGACTGAAGGGATAGACAGTTCCAATATCTAATATAAGAAAAAAGCACATTTAACTGATTGCTTTCTATTGGTGAAATAAATCTTTTAGGCACCGCATGACAAGAGAAAAACCGCAGAAAATAACTTAATAATAATAAAATATACGATAAATAATGTAATCTTTTTTATTCATGATAACTAGCGTGAATATGAAGCAGAGTCAATTTATATCACAGAAAAGAACTATTGTTGTTAGTGACATGTATGCAAGATGAAGATGTGTTATATATAATATAAGGAAAGATACTAAGTGTGAGGTTTGATATGAGTGCCTTTGGAGGTAAAAGAAGTGTTTTGACGCCATCTCTGCTTCGAAATGTTCGTTAATAATGTAGAAGATAGTGGTAAAATGAAGTAAATTCCGAGCATATGAAAACGAACTATTCTTATACTATGTTTTGGTAATAAAGATTAAGGCAATTTTGGTTATACGGGGAGGGTCATCAAACAGTGACTGTTCAGGATGCCGTTGCTGTCAGCAGATTCAAATTGAAGCCAGTGAGCACTGGCGTCACGTCGGTGGTTGAAGAGAAAGAGTTCTCGTCTCTAAAGCTGGGCATAGTGAACGTAAAAAAGAAGAAGAGAAAGAGTTTTCTTAACATCCTTTAAAGCTTAAATTGTTATCCGGGTAATCGGGCCGGTAAAAGAAAGAAAAGTTTGTTTTTTTGAATTTAATTTGAAGGTCGAAGTAGTTCATGATTTACCTGGGAAGGTAAGCGAATTTGATAGAGACTTGTGGGCAGTAGTGGTCATATAGCAGACAGTTAAGTCAACAGCGTATAGAGACCAGGAGCAAGATGGTAAAGCAATCCTCAATTTCTTCTCGAAGCTAAAGTTATTCCGTTGAATCGTTACGATGTGAACAAAGCCGAGCGAATGATACATTAAAAGTATTTGAACTTGTAATTAGAGTAAAACTACAGTGAAATAATTAATGATTAGATGGAACTATGGCAGTGAAGATGTTCACTTCTCTATAGAAACTTCTGTATCGGCATATTACTGCGAAGGAAAATGCAGGTAGAATATGGGTATTTGCAGAGATAGATCTTTCATAATGCGAGTCTATGCAAGGATTGAAAAAGGTGCTGAAGGGCTAGAGGATGACAGGATAGAGAAGTTCAAGAAATATAGGTTTTGAGCCTTGATGTCTTCGTCATTTGTTAAGCATGAGTAAAGGCAGAGCCAACACTACGTATCCGTACGTGGAGTTTACATTATGCTTGTGATGGTGTTCCATGCCTAAATTGTCTGTGTGAGCAGATGAACTGCAAGTAGCTTATTGCGCAGTAGTAGGGTAGAGATGGGTGCTCCATGCAGTAATCACCTATGTCAACAAGCTAAAATAAGGCGTAACGGGTAAGTCACTCTATAGGCTGTTCATTGTGGATAGATAGTGTGCAGCGGCAAGTGTTGTAGAGCAGATATGTTTAAATGAGGATTCGGTGACGTGAGTCCGTTAACTAGCACCTCATATCACCACCTTGGGTAAGAGTTCCCAGAAGTGCAAAAGGTTAACCTTAGTAAGCTTCCTCTAGCATCCGATATATTGATATATAGTTCTCTGTCCCAGATCAAAGCACTTCACGAGAGTGGTTTCAGAGGGACATTATTGTGATTTTCAACTTCATATTATAGGATTATTAATTAAGAATAGTTCCTCTTTCTCGGCTCTCAAGTCTATACATTTTAGGGTATATCAGACCTTGACTATAAACAATAATTTGACTAGTGCTTCCATCCTGAGTATGTCAAGTGGGTACTACCACTTTTTAAATTTTACCAAGAATGTCATAAAAATAGTTAATATGAAATCTACCGACTGTAACAGAAATAGAGTCCAATAAACCTGGTCTGGATATTGATTTAAAAAAACCAAAATTTAAAAACAATTAAAATCAATTTAAGATTATGTGTTATTGCTTTTGCTGGCACATTGTTTGTCGGTAGAGAAACAAAGAGTTGCAACTTATTTATTTTAAATGAATTTTTTTTTTGGAGATCACTGTATGGACCCACGGCGTACAGAGAACGGCACAGACTGGGGCTTGAGTAATACTCAGATGGGGTGGGACTTGAGCTCAGGTACATATTTTGAAAATATCATAAAAGAAAAAAAAATGATGGGAAATGAAAATTCAGTAAAAATAAAATAAATAAGAAAATAAATAGAAATTCGAAGTTTTTTTTTTAAAAGAAGTGTCTTAGATAATGCAGGAAGGATAAATAGTGATTAATTATACCGAAGAAGTAAAATAGAAAGTTTTCTCTGTCAGTTTGGGAACATGTACTTTTAAAAAGGCTTAGATAAGCAACGGTTTTAAAACCCTCTTGGAACTAGTGTTTTAATCTACACGGACATAGTTCGAAAAAAATAGGAGGATGAGGTTTTAGTCTATTCATAAATTAATTGAGAAAGGACCAAAGAATACAAATTATGTTTTATGAATTGATTTTTTTAATTAGATCGAAACAACTTTTAAAAAAGTAGCATTAGGAAATATTTGATCGCCCCTACTCTAAAGTATGACTAGGCAGGGCAATTTCAGACTTAGTGTTCAAAATTGTGCACTAATGGCGTAACTCTAGTAAAGAGTGGTCCCCGCAATTTGCTACGGAATTTCGAGATGCTGACTTTACCCTTTTGCCCTATTAAATTGGTTAAAAAGGGACGTTAAAACTTTAAGACTCAAGTGACTGTCCGGCTTCACAAGTCCTTTCTATAGTAACTTCAATGGCGTTGTAATTAAAATTTACAAGAAAAATTCTTGTTAGAACACGTATAGATGTGCAGTTTTTCCGAATGATGTGAGAAAAATCGCGAATACACCATTGGCAAGATCAAAAAGAAATTCTAACAGAACCCTAAGGAACCTCCCGTGCTCGGTCCCCCCCCGATCCCCCAAGAAAGAAAAAGAAAAAAAAAGAACAAGAGCGCTAATGTTTGCAAAGAATAGGTACGGGGTGAAGACGTGATATCCACAAGTGACATAAGTGAATCGTAAGAGTGTTGGAGACAGGTTGAAAGATGTGATATATTTCACTGACCGGTGGTTTAAGAACACGGAATTTTGTGTAGAGGTTAACTGTGAGAATACTACCTTCGTGTTTTGGCTCTTCCGATTCGCGGGTGAGAGATTTGGTGTGGGCGTTGGCTGTAGGCTACGGAGGACGAAGGACCGGCTTTTTCGCGAGAGATATGTGAGGAGAAAGGCGGGAAGATGCATAGCCACAAAGGGCATTTGTGCTTTTTGTAGTTTAAAGTTTTATTTTAGTGTTTAAAAAGATTTAGTTATGCCAGGGGATTGGTGTCTTCGGCATTAGAACATTCACACGGCAGTTTAATAGATCGTTGAAATTACAAATTGATGATTGGGAAGCAAGGGATAGAGAATCTGTGAAACGGAAGAGCAGGTGCTAGCAAAAGCTTCAAACCATCAAGAAAAGGTGTTAAGGTTATCGTATTGATTTATTTGACTGTATTATAATTAGATTTGGGGATTATTGATTATTATAGAAGAATAAAATCTTTCCAAAGTAACTACTGAAGGCCCGTTAAGAGATCCAGCAGATGACATGAGTGCGAAGGTTAGTAGTTTATATGGAGACAAAATAAAGAGTCATCTCAGTTTTAGTATTTTTTTTTAAAAAAAGTGCGGTGATAGGTTTCTTTTTGATTGATGTATGAGGAGAAACGAAGGAAAGGAGAAACTGTTATCTTAAAGTATTATGAAGTTTTAGTTTTATAGGCGAATGACGATGAGTTTTATAAACATCACGGGGCGGATGGTAAAAGTTACAGCAAACCGACGATCTGAAGTGTGAAAAAAGCGAGCACTGAGAGGGGGTTGGCATTCTGGCTAGACATGGGCTGAGGAAGTAAAGCGTCAGATGGGGATAGAAAATGTGGTGACGTCTTAAAAGAGTAAGGGGATTCGTCCGGTAGAGAGCGAAAGTGTCGTCCGGAAAAAGTGTGCGGGGGGAGATTGTGCAGCTAAGTGACGGGTAGGGAAGAGTCGACTGCCCCAGGGAACGGAGTTTAATAGCAGGGAGGAGTATCTCGTACTTGTTTGCAACAGGGATGCGGGGGGGGCAGTCAAGTAAAGAAAATGTGGGGCAAAGAAAGTGTATGGGACTGTTAAAAAAATGGAAAAAAAAGGGGTGGAAACGGGATGAAGAGATTTTTCCCGTCGAGCATTTTAGGGTACAGACCATGGCGTCAAGATTGGAGTGGTGCCGATACTGTAGTCCGATGCAGTGTCGACCGGGTAAACGAGAAGTAGTCGGCATGCAGAGAACAAAAAGGAGGAGCCGAACTTTTTACGGAGGGTCGTGTTCACCAACACGGAGTATTATCAGCGGCGGGTACCCAAGTCTGCCGGCAGGGTCTTGAAACGACTTTGATGGGGGGTTTAGGGTAGTAGTTGAAGGGGGAGAAGATCTCAGTCTGAATGTTCGGGGCAGTAACAGGCTTTGCATTACGGGAGACGTGGTGGGTGGTGAAGCTTGTCTGTTCAGTGCAAGCTTGCGCTCATCGACAGCAACCCGACAAGGCAATGAGAGGGAACCGACAGACGCAAAACTTCTGTCGGGATGGGAGTTGAAAGGTATAATGATGGAGGACAAGAGGTTTTCCACCGCGGGGAAATTTTGCTGGTATTGCGGAAGTGCGGTGTTGGGAAGCGCCGAAAAAATGATAACATAGTCAGGGTCGTGTGAAGGGGGGGAGGGAAACGAGAGCGATTGAATGTGCAAAGAGGAGGGCAACGGTGTGCGTCATGCGTAGAAGAAGATGAAAAATGGGGGCAGGAAGGGCAGGTATGGGACACAATGGAGTCAGCGAGAATTATACCGATGCTCACAGGGGGGCACGGTCTTCTTGTCTGTGGATCACAGTAAAGACAGGCTATGTCGGAGTCGGCGGTGACTTATGCCTGGTGAAGAGGAAGACGGGCAGGCTCAGAGAAGGGAAGGATGCGGCGGAGACCGCGGACAAATGAGACCGGGGTGCAAATGTTCAATGGAAGGGCAAGACAGAGGTCGCGAAGTGGCATGCTGGAGATGTATTCAGGAGTAAGATCAGGCCAACTAATCGAATGGCATTCAGACCAAGAATGCGTAAGCCAGCCCCGTGGGCGGGCGCCAGCAACGTCCCGAGGAGTCTCCCGGCGATTCGCGTCTCTGCGCGTAAAAGGGGGTAGGAGAGGGGGGGATGTCCGGCGGGGGGGGGGGGCCGCGAGAAGCCAGAAGGTGACACGTGAACAAAGAGAAAAGGATCGCAAATGTAGGGTGGTTCTTTGTACTCTGAGCCCACTGGAGCAATTGACGAACCGAGTTAGCCGCCGGCCAATTAGCGTGCTGAACGAGAGCGTGTGCGGTGATGCACGGGCGTCGAACAGACATGTCCGAAACGTCGTTTAACGGAGGATTGGATTATCAAATTTGGTGCACTGCGGCGAGATTTTTTCGAACCTTTCTGAATTGAATTCAAGAAGTGGGCTGAGGTTGACAAAAGTAGGGTCCTGCTTGTCCTTTAATGCGACGCAGAACGAGCTGGCAAAGCACTAAATAAGTCAGGTTGGAATGGGGTGATAACTCTTTGAAGGTACGATGTATAAAGTTTTCCGTTTTTCTCGATTAGCCCAAAATCTACCCCAAGAACAACACCCACAGCGACTGACTTCCACTGTGGAATCTCGTCAATGTCCACCTACCCCGCTCTCTCGCAGCCCCGACAATAGTAGTCATGAAAAACTAAAAGGCATCAACAGGGGTCGGGAAGATGTCAGGTGCGGGTAGAAAAGGCATTTCCGTAGCTTGCCAGAACAAGGTCCAGTCTGCGTGGTCATATCTCCGTGTCGAGTATAAGGGCCGCGATTGGGTGGAGCCGAGAGAAATAAAAATTGTATGATGGTCAGTTCCACAGAGGAAAGATGACCTCCAATAGATAATTGTCTATGATGGATATGGAGATAAAGGAGATATCCACGCTAGTAGAACGGATATCAAAACGTTCATGCGTTGGTAGTCCAGTGTTCAAGCATCCCAGAGAACCCTTGTATACATTCAATCGGCCTCTCAACATTTGGAGACGTAAAATGGTTTCTCCACAGCAGATGGCGTATGTTAAAAATCTCCCAAAACAAAGAGAGTGAACACAGCGTTAGGGTAAGGTTTAGATGGACTCGTGCTGCTACAGCATGTAAGTGAGTTTGGAGAGGTAGGGGAGTAAAAGGGACAGATTCATGGAGGATAATCGCTGCTCACCCTCTTTCATTAGGTCCAAGATGGGCAGACACAAGAGGATCTCTGCATCCGGAAGGTTGCCGAAAGTGTCAGCAACGAAGCAGAATCTCCTTGATAGCCTTTGGATGGTGAAATTCTATAGGTCAGGCTAACTCTTCGAAGTTAGAATAGCAATAATGGAAAATGGATGGTTATTAAACAAATCGGTCTGTAACTCTTATAATGACAGATCGAGTTTCATTGGGTTGGTTGCACATCCGAACGGCATTAGTGAAAGATATTTGCTCCAGCAGAGGAGAGCGGACCAAGCCAAGACGGCTGATGATCTCCTTATCCTCTTCATCTGGTGTCGAACTTAATGGGATAGAAAAACTCGGAGAGGGTGAAAGACTGCCATTTGGAGGTAACGGTATAACCTCCGAAAGTAAGGTACAAGTACCGATATTGTGGTCGATACCAGTGAGTATAATAACTTGCGCATTCCCACGGGTGTCTTCCCTTTTCCTAGGGTGGGAAGAATCAGAGGAGCATGAATATATCGTAATATTCATACAGGAATCCAGACAGGATTCAGAATCACTAGAATAAGGGGGAAGGTTTGTTTGGCTACTATAACGTCCGTTACAGAGTCAAGAGAAGTTAAGGGCGAAAAATTGGCGTCAGCCGTGTCTCGAGCACACAGAGAACGGAGGGCCCATTTTGAAGAAACTGTGGGAACTTAAGATGGTTTGGAAGTAGAGGACTTCAAATAGTCGGAAGTCAAATATGGAGGGGAATAAGTTCGTCGTGGAGGCGAAAATCCATCTTCATAAGACGTGTGACGAGCTGGAGAGTGACCTGAAAATTTCCCGGGAGAGACTG